>VDFB02012008.1:0-14614 GCA_007258455.2 Sequoia sempervirens
GGCTGAAATAGTTTCCTACACTAAATCTATCAGGGGAGAGTTGCAATAATTCTAAACCAATTACATTTATAGATTCAGATGCACATCTAAAAACACATAAATAGATATTCAAAACAGAATAAACTCATAACATAGCATATACGTGGGAAAACCCTTTCGGGAAAAAACCCACACTCCAAACACTCAGCTCAATTGTATTAATTAGCAACAACAACAATTACAATACAATCTCAAAGCTATGCTCTTCAAGATTTTTCACACTATTATAGGATTCTGAAATAATTTCGGCAGCATAATAGCATCTCTGAAAATCTTCACCCTGTCTCATAAAATTTGCTAAGGCACCAACATATAAATAGAGCTCAACATGATAAGGAAGGCTCCCATGGTTTCCAAAACCAACTTCAAATCCCAAGAGGTATGTTGTGTCAAAAAACAATAACTTTCTAATCCATGAAACGTTGCACATAGCAACTTCCAAAAGCAACAACACCTATCTCATCTATAACGGTCATCTTGCCAAATACAATGTAAGTTCAACATAGAAACTGCAATAACCAAGAATAGGTGCTTTCTTTACCTCACACCACTTAACAAACATGAACTCCACCATAAATGTCAACTGCTAAAATACAACTCCAATCCATAATAGAATTTGCAAACAAAAACTCTTTAGTCAACAAAGGAAATTTCCAAATCAATATCCACTTCAAAATGGAAATATAAGTCAACATCTCCCCCAAAAAATAGTATCTTCCAAGTGAGATCCAACTTCCTAAAAAATAGGGATTATGCCATCTCATCACCTACCATGTAGGATGCCACCTCACAAAGAGGTCCCACAAAGATCAATGACAACTTAGGAAGTTAATAATTTATGATAAAAATAATTATGCAATAATTAATTAAAAATAATTCACCATGTTGAGACTCTAAGGTTGGGGGCACGCCCAATCAACAGGTGAATGGTGATTGTATGAGTAACTTACATAGAGCAGAGTTGCTCCTTTGGATGTGAAGGACTCCAGCAACTTGGCCTTGTCAGGGTTAGAAGTTGTGGATTCCCTAACAAGAAGGGAAGTAGGGTGGCCTTGAGCAAGGGCTGCACTGGCCACATGGCGACCAATGTAACCAGTTGCTCCGAGTATCAAAATGCTGCTTCCTCCCATCTTAAATGAGTGTTGATATATTCCAATTCCTATTGAGCAAGAAAAGTCTTAACAAGGATGATGAATATATCGTATTTTGAAGAAAGGGCGGGACTTGGGGATCAATTTATAGCAAGAGCAAGAGAAGGAAAAAGTGAATCATGGGATCAAGTCAAACTTATTAGCCTCAAAGGTGGCTTGGTCTGAAGGGGAAGTTTCTAGTTGACAAAAAAGGTGAATAATTGGTGACTTTGGTTGTGTGCAATTTGAGTTGGTTAGTGCAAAAAGATCATTTATAGCTAGGATGTAGCGGTCTTTGTCATAATAGTGGTTTACAATTCACATATTTTTTTTTAGAAAATATAATGATTTAAGCCTTAAAAGTTCCATTTCGGGATTCCAATTGAAGAGGGTTTGATCAAGAGTACCTTAGATCAAACCCCCTTGGATAGAACCACAAGCTAGTTTAAACCATACCCTATAAATCGTCTCCTTTACACCTATCAAAATGCTGATAAAAAATCACTTTTGATTTAGATTTTGGTGGATCAAATAAATTCATTTAAAATTTATTTCAAATGATTATGGTATTCCTCAGAACAAGCTATCCAATGAATATAATTTTAATATGTTTTGGTTTTGTTATGTATTTGTTTTTTAAGTTTTATTAAACATGGGTTTTTCATCGAAAATGAATTTCTTTGTTCTTCACACGTGGAAAAATAGAAGATTATCAGATTTTTTTGAAAACACGAGGTGCACCAGGATATTGAAGTCCTTGATCCAACAAAAAATAAAAATTGACATATACAAAAAAGTTCTGCAGCGTTATAGTCGCTATAATGCGGTGTAAGTGGTTTGAATTTGAAACTTGATTAAAGATATTCAATAAAAAAACTATCTATGCCGATTAAACACTAGATATTGGGTTACAAATCAAATTTGAAAGAATTAGAATTTTATCCTTCATGGAAAAGAGTTATGCATTATTATGCAGTTGATAGCGTCCTTTTTAAAATGTTGTTTTCTAAAAAAAATCTATTTTCATAGGAGATGGAAAAAGAAGTGCAATTTGATTCCAAAAAAATTTAAAAAAATAGTTTTAGAATCTAGAGACAAAATTTGATGAGACTTTAGTTTGCACAATCTTCAAATTCCTCACCGTTTAGCCGTTATAGGTGCCCAAATGTGGTGTAGTTAAAATAATAATTCGGTGTCGGTTGGCGAAAAGTGTAAAAACCACTATTATGCAGGATCACCCAACATTATGGCTAACATATTTCCCCAGTCCTTGCTCCTATGGAGGTTGCATTACACTATTTTTTATCTAACACACTTGTATTTGTGCACCAATTTATATATTCTATTCATGTTCATAAATAAAAAGAAGTCATAAATTATCCATTAGGTCAATTAGATTGGATTATATCTAGTTTAGGCTTGGTTGGAAAGTTTGATGTTATTGGTTTTTAGTCATAATTTACCTATAAAATTTAATAAAGAATTATTATACATAGAAATAAAATACATTCAACATGTTATTATATTGATTAATGTAGATATTGGTAAGCATCTTTTAAAAATTATTTGAAATTGAATATTATAGAAATTTTTTGACAAGCTTCTATGCCATAAGTTTAAAAGTAAAGTCTCTCACAAAAATAAAATAAAATCCATAAGTATAAAAATTTACAACAACTTTAACTTGTAACTTGTGATTTATAGCATGTATATTTGTGAATTGTAAAAATAAATATGTTCAATCAATGTATTTATGAATTATAAATATATTAATATAAATATAGATTTTTTAAAAATGACGAATATTCCTAACATGGTACTTGTCAATAAACATAAGCCAATAATAGAAGTCTATTGGTTGTAAATAGAAAAAGATAAAGTAGTTACTATAGAGTTCAAAGAAAACATATAATACGTCAAAAATCACCTAAATTATGAAGGGATTTTAAGTATAATTACAAGAAGAATGATTATGTGGCTCACACCTCAAGTTTATATATTTTAAACTCTCTTTTTCTTAAAGAAGCTATCCAATTTATAACATTTAGAGAATATATATTTATTTAAATTAGATTGTCTATTAGGATATTTAGTGACATGAGCATTTAGAAAGACTCTCCTAATTAATATTCAATAATTTAAGAAAGAAATTAAATAGAACACCATTATTTATAAGATTAAGAAGTTAACATTATTTTATATAATAACTACAAATTTATAGGGTTTTAATGTTACCTCTCCTTATATTTGTGTAACACACGAAAATGATGAAAGACATGAAAATTATGTTTTATATTTGTTATAAAATCATTTTGAATCAAAATTTTAAATATGTAACAAAATTTGACTCTTTAAAACTAATAAACATAACAATAGTTATAACTATTAAGGATTACATTTAATATTAATGTCCAAAGATATTTTTATAATGACAACAATGGATGAAATGTAATGATGTACAAAAGATCTTATTTTTACTTTAAAGTTGACATCCATTTACTTGACATAATATTAATATTTAATGATAAACATAATATTTCAAAAATAAACAAATTTCCATAAAACAAAGATATACATTTTTTTTGACTGCGTGGAATCGGGTAGTACTTTACCCCCTATAAACGTTCTTGGACATGGACCGGCGGCACCGGCGCTAATAACGGCACTACGTGATCGGGAGACTAGAACCGCGGACTGACGAACAATTACTTTAGCCAACCGAAGCTAGGCCCCTCACCGGATATAGATATTAAATGAAAGGAAAAAATATATAGCTATTTTATCATTAAATTTTAAAACCAACTCTAATTATTTAAAAAAATATAAATCAAGAAATAAAATAGATTATAAATCAAGAAATAAAATATTTTAATTTGAGATATTTTTTATTGGTTAATTATAGTTAAAAAATTGATGAATACTATAAGTAATTTTAAATTTTAATTGAAGTTCCATTTTATTTAATTACATCAAGGAGATCTGCATTACTTGTTTTAGAAAAAAATAAAATAAAATTGACAATTTCAAAAAGGTTAATATAAAAAATTAAAATTATAATAATCAACATTATTATTCTCTTTTATAAAAATGAATTATTGAAAATTAAAATACCATCAACCAATTAGTAGTTATGACAATGATGAAATTATTGGACATTCTAGCAAAAGTCACCATATAAACTTACAAAAGTGACACCTCATCCAAATTGCATAAGCATGAGAGTTAAGCAAAGGACAAGACAAATAATAGATATTTTTGCTCTAGCAACATGTCGTAATAGTCAATAGATACATTGGTATATGTCTTGAAAAGTCACTATATAAACTAAAAATGACACTATCCAAATTGCATATATGAGAGAGTTACAGCGGGCAAGACAAAAGTCTAATTGTGTATTGGACTTTGAGATTTCCATCATCATCTCACATACTACAATTCAATACTTTTCTCCTTCCCACACATGTATTGGATTCTAAATACTATATTTTGGGAGTGGCAAGAGTGTCTTGTATAAACCACAACAATAACCAACCTACTTTCAAACTTGCAATGAATTTTGTGGTTGCAATATTTTGTTTAGTCATTTTGCTATAAATCATTGATAAGGGTGGAGCCACACAAATCCGATCTTTTAGGCTTAAATCCATCGGAGAACAATGGTGACAACTTGGACACTACCACACATTAGAAAAATCTCTTTGATGAGGGTTTATGTACATGGTACATAATCAAAGATAAGATGGGAAACACCATTTCAGAAGTTTTCATGACTCATTTTGATTAATAAAGGACACAAACGATGAATAGAAAGATTGAATATTAATTGGTATTTGAGATAAAGAATTCAAAATATCAATAATTAAAATTTTATGTCGATATCAAGTTAAATTGTGTAATGTTTGATTTTACCAACCATGTTAAGACTTTGTACATATAGTCAAATTCTTAAAACTTGGGGGTATATACTACACCACAAGAAAAGTGGAGAGGATAAGGGTAGATAACATTGTTGGGACTTTAAACTTTAGTCTAATTTTTTCATTGAGTTCTTAATTTGTTTACTTAGGTTCATTCTACCTTGTTTATAACCAAACCAACAACCGTTCATATGGGCATTTATCTCTATATTTTTCATAAATATGAACCACTATGTATGCTATTAATATTGAAACCACTCAACTCTATTAAATTATAAATATGGGGTGAGGAGATTGATTAATAGCTAGTTTTTTTGTTTTTTTTAGCTTAGTTCATATGTTTTAGACATTTCAAGCTATTTATTTCATATACATTCATGGACTTCTATATCTTTTTATATCATTCATGCAACCTAAACTAGATTTTGATGTATGGAAATATGATTATAATATGTTAGAATTTGCATGGATAAATGTGTGAATGTGTATGAGATTTGATATGAAGTTGTGTTTGGTTCATAGTTATTAATGGTGTGTATATGTTAGATGGAACTAACTATTTGTAGCCAGTAACCCATAGCAACCAGAGCACTCATCCAACAGCCAAAGGATCATGAGTAGTAGGGGAGAGTCCATATTAATGAACATGCAAAAATTCCAAAATGAATGAATGTGATTGTTGACAAAAATCAGATTGTGATTCTCTAAGGCAATGTATAAACATGACAAGGGAAGAAGGGGTCAGTACAGTTATGCTCACATGACAATTTGACTATGTCTATGCCAAAATAATTTGAGTAGGAATCCTACTTCAACTTCCTTTTTGTTGTTCTTTTAATTATAGTTTAGTTGCAAAATATTCTTTTATCTCCTATTCTTCAGGACAATGGACACTAGCATTTAGTTTTTTGTTTTAATTTCAATTTTGAGTTGTTATGAAAATAAATCTCCTGCCACACCTATATCTAGGGATGGATGGTCAAGGAGTAAATCTAATTAGAATTATAGTTGGAGTATATTTCCAATTTTAATGCTTTATCAAGATAATTATTAGTTTACTGTTGTAATGAATATGGATTTTTGAATGGTAAATCTATTGGAGATTCCTGTCAAATTATGACCATTTAGTTTTCAATGCAATTAAGACTTTTTTAGTCTACTATTATGATTAGTTGATCTAGTAGCTTTTATTTGGTTTATTATGTGGGTACAACAACTTGAGCAAGGGCCACTTAGGTATTATCTACCAAATTCAATTTTCATTGTTAGATTAGATATCTCATGTTGTGTTCATTTCAAATAGATTTATGGTCGTATGTGCTTTGTAGCATTACTTTGAGTCAAGCTACAAAGTATTTAATTAGTTGTGTTGTGAAAAGTCAATTGTTAGTGGTATAGTTTATTCTATGGGTTCAGGTGTTAAGAGTTAACTAGTGACAACACTAAGCTTAGAGTACCTATAGCCTAGGTGATAGATTAAGTTATTTACTCTCTTATACAAGTTTATGCCTTGCTTTCCATTTCAGCACTTCCTATTTTATGCACATGTGTAAACCACCTACGTCCAACAATATAGGTCGTGTATAGTCCTTAGCTGCACATATAGAACTCCAACATCATCACAAGCTTATGAAGCACTAGTCGATAATTAAATGAAGTCTTTGTGAAGGTTTAGTGAATTGTTCAGTTAGGAATCTTCCCTCTGAATTGAGTGTTTATCCATGAAATACCAAGTTGACTGAGCACTAGAAAGGCCTTACATTTTTTGCAACATTGCTAAGGATGGTGCTACACTCAATATTCTCTTGAGTTATTTCAAGCTTTCATAGTTAGTCTTTTGTTTTCAAGAAAATGGGTAATTAGGTTCTATTTTACCAACAATAACCTATCACTAACATTGTGTAGGATCTGGTGATCTAAAGAGTCATACCTATTGTATGTGAAGGTGGAAAAATGCTTTGGGAAGATTTCTCCCCTCAACACACCAAGCTTTGGAGGATATTAGCAATCAAATTGAACAGAGCGAGGGTATTCTTGAAGAAGAATCATCACTAACATCAACATCCATGCCAAACACAGAGGATACTTCTCCCACACATAATATCACTATAGTTCATGCAACAATGGGAGACCCACCGGTATGTAACCTTTGAGTTCCCCATTATGAACCAGGAGAGACCAACTACTTTGAAGAATGTACTTCCTTCAACATTACTTTTCTTTTTATGGGTTGGTCAAAGAGGACCTAGATATATTATTTTTTTAGTTTGATGTGATTTGTAGAAGGTATGATTACACAACAAATGTACATAGGCTGAAATTATTTCCAACAACATTGAAGAATGAAGCACTAAGATGGTTCATGTACCAAATTCCTAGAAAAGCATCAAGATTATTGTAGAGGAATTGATAGGAAAAGAGATGATATTTTTAGAATGAGACAAAAAGAAGATGAACTATTGGAGAACAATGCAAAAAGATTCTAGTTTTTCTTAAAGAAGTATCCACAAAGTAGGCTCTCAAATTAATCCCTAAAACTAGTGTTTTTAAGAGGAGTTAATGATGATTTCATGGATTCCCTTAACCTTATTAGGCTAGGAGACATATCACAACTTCCTTTTGAAGAGATATGCAAGGTTTGTAGGAACTATTCAATGTCCTTTAGTAATAGGACTAGGGTAGACAAGATATCTCTAGTTAGCAAGACATCTAATGATTCTCTAGAGTGGAACTAAGTAATATTTTGTCTAACATGAAAGAAGATATCATCATCCATTTGGCTACACAATTGGATACTCTACGTATAAAGAAAAAGTAAGAAGAGGAAAAGGAAACCCTTACATAATACTACCCGTATTGCAAACAGAGAACATCTAATTACAAATGAAAACGAGTGGTGAGTATTTTTGAGGAAAAGAAAGGGAAACCAAACATTCATGCATTAGAAGATGAAGATGGAAAAGTTTTCAATATTGCTAAGAGGAAAACATGGTAGCCAAGACAAGGTATGTCTCCATACCCTTTGACTTATAATATGCCATTTCTAGTTAACAATTCAAATTTCTCTAGATGGAATTCTCATCCTTGGGTAAATCCACAAAACCAATTACAAAATCCTCAACCAAATTGGAACCAACAACAATAGAATATATGGTCACAAGGAAACTTCCAAGAACCTAACTACAATCCCTAATGTTCACCTCAACAAAACCAATGGAAACCTCAATGACAAAGAGGTTTGTAGTGGAAAAAAACTTGAATATCCAACAATGACAACAACCCTTGTAGCAACAAAAAGAAGCCATAATTCCAAATCCAACACATGCATCACCACAACCAACTAAAGCACGTCAGTTGATAGCACAACCTACACCTAACCCAAATAACAAGTCTTTTCAACAAGCCTATATTGACAAGGCTATACAATATACTTATAGGGTAGAGATGAGTGATGTCCACCTTAGATCATGGAAAATATTTGCTGGGCCTTTATCCCCTCAAATCATTGGGTTGGGTTATGAGGAACCCCCAACAAAGACCTTGGATAACCATCCTAAGGAGACCAATTCAAATTAAGGTAACCCAACTAATAGAAGTCTAGAGCTTCCATTCCTTGAAAGATTAGCTATTCAAAGGCATCAAACACAAGCTAAAACTGATTTGTTAGGTGAGCTTAAAGATGTTTGTATCAAAATGCCCTTCATTCAAGAAATCAAGGAGGTACCTATTTACACTAAGACAGTAAGAGAATTGTGGCTAAAGAACCTAGGAAGAAAATGAAAAGACCTTCAAATTTTACATATCTTAGGAAAACTTACATGCATTATATTGGAAGAATAACTATCCCTAAGTATACAAACCCTAGAAGTCATGTAGTAGATGTCAAGATAAATGGAACTCTCATAAAGAACATCTTTATTGACTTGGGAGAAACTATTAATTTGATCACTAAAGAAACAATGTAACTATTACAGTTAATAGAGATCAGACCTACACCCACTATCCTACAAATGGTAGATAGGTCAATAGTTAAACCTAATGGTATAATTGAAGACTTGATGATAAAACCGGATTCATATAAGTACCCTATGGATTTCATGGTATTACAACCTAAAGCTAATCTTGTAGGTTCTCCCCTCATCCGAGGAAGACAATAGCTAGCAACAACATATGCATTTATAGGTTATAGGTCTAGGAATATGATTATCTCTAATGAGAATGTGACTAAGAATTTTCTCCTTTATCCACTAGCACAACCACATGTAGACCTAGAATAAACTATTTGGCCTAACCTAGATGAGGAAGATCAATATTCCTTGAAAACCTTGATGACTATTGAAAGATGACTATTGAAAGCAATCCTTTGTTATAGGATCAGGATGAAGATGATTTGATAGTAAAAATTATGCTCAACAAATATGGTAGGGACCTACAACATCATGAATATTTAACATATTTGTAGGATCCCCTACAAAATGTCATCCCTGCCAGTTCATCTGAGTCATTTCTCAACTTTTTCATATGTTGCTACCACAATGATGTGTTCCAAATATAATAGTGCTTGACCTTTCATTAGTTCAAACATCATCCAAGACCTTAGAGATAATATCAGGTGAGCCACTGAATATTAACAGTCAATTGACTAAGACACAAGAAACTTCACTGATGAATGTGGTGAAAGCACATGCAACAACCTTTACATGGGATCATCATGACAAGACGGGGATAGACCCTTGAAATGATGCATGCATAGGATCTATATCAATGATGGTTTTTAACCCATATGATAACTCCAAAGGAGAATGAATCCTGCAATTAAGGACATAGTTAAATCAAAATTATAAAAATTGCTAGATGCAAGCTTCATCTACCCTATTTTTTATAGTGAATCGCTGTCACCTCTAGTGATTGTTCCAAAGAAATGAGGAAAATGGAGGGTGTGTGTAGACTATAGAGAATTGAATGTTGTCACCAGGAAAGACCACTTTCCATTACCCTTCATTGACCATGTACTTGATTTAGTAGCTGGTAAGAAATACTTCTCCTTTTTAGTTGGATTTAGTGGCTTTAACCAAATTAAGATTGCTCTGAAAGGTTAAGACAAGAGAAAATTTATATTCCCTCAGGGAACATATGCCTATTTTTTCCTACCATTTGGAATATGTAATGTACCAACCACCTTCCAAAGAGTAGTACTAATTATATTCTTAGATTTTGCACATGATTCCATGGAATTTTACAACACTTAAGATTCTCAATTTTGGCTATTATTGGCCAACTCTTCATAAGGATGTAGTGAAGTATAGAAGGAGTTGTGATAGGTGTTAGAGAATGGGAAGGCCAAGAAAAATAGATGAAATGCCATTGAGCCATGTTTGGTAATAACACTATTTGATAAATGGGGATTAGACTTCATTGACCCCATAATCACCAACATCAAACAATAAAGAGTACATATTGGTCTACATAGATTACCTTACAAAGTGGTTAAAAGTTAAGGTTTTGTAGTTTGCAAGAAATGGGAATGTGACAAAATTTCTATGAAGAAATATTCACAAGATATGGGGTCCCAAGAGAAATTGTCACAGAACAAGGACCCTAGTTTACATCTGAGATGATCACAAAGTTAGTTCAAGAGTATGAAATTAGACATAAGAAGTCCTCACCTTACCACCCTCAAGCTAATGGATAGGTGGAAGTCACAAATAGGGAGATTGAGAATGTTCTAACCAAAATAATACAAATTCATAGAAAAGATTGGGTAGCCAGGTTGCTTAAGGTAGTTTGGGCCTAGAAAACAACTTGGAAAAGTACAATAGGGATTACACCATGTGAGCTAGTGTATAGCAAGAAAGAAGTTCTTCCTATATAATTTTAGTACAAAACATTAAGGATGAGAGTAACACTAGGAATGGACTTGACAACAACATAAAAGGAGAGACTACATAACTTGAATGCACTTGATGAAGTTAGAATGGAAGCCATTCACCACACTAAAGTTGTCCAAAATCAAAGAAATAGATGACATGATCAATTTATCAATTCAAAAGAATTCAGTGCATGAGATTGAGATTTTCTTTATGACTATAGACCTGTACAAGGACTACAAAGGAAAGTTATAGAAAATATGGCTAGGCCCATGTGAGATACAATAGGTGTTTTGTAATGGGGCAATCCAATTGTAGACAACTGATAACGTTAGATTCTCATTACTAGTTAATGGAAACTGGCTTAAGCTTTATCAAAGGTCATTACAAAAGGAATATTTCCTTCTTTCATTAATTAAAAACTATGGACATGGAGATGACAATGAATCAGACATGGAGAAAAGACCTGATCACAAAGTTTCAACATCAAATAGTATAAGTTCAACAACTGAGTCAGTTGGTGAGCTACATAATTCACCCACTAATATTTCACAAGAATAATCTCACACAAAATTCACATGCACACACTACAAAGTGACAACAATAAAACATTCATTTTTATTTCTATACAATCAAAGTAGTGGGGACCTATAGCTTCACACCTAAAGGAGACAAAATTTAGAATGAGACCTATTATTGAAGGCACTCGTAGCACTTATTTGACAATAATTTTTAAATTACTATATGAATTATTTGTCTATGTAATATTACCAGCTAGGTATGGGTAGGATCTTGATGAGGCCAAAAAGTGGCAATGATGGGTATGTGGCTGATTACCTTTTTTTTACCCAAAATTTATGAAACAAAAAAGGTTTATAAAGGAGATTCTCAACTTTCCACCAATATAAATTATGCTTTACTTTGAATTTAATAAATAATTATTATTCATTTTCTATTTGAATTATGACTAAATTCTTAATTGATAGGTTGATTAAAAACATTTATAGCTTTCAAACAATATCACATTTTTTGAATCCAAAACATGTGTCACATTCTATACTTTGTATATGCTATAGGATTAAAAAAACAAATATGGAATTTCATAAAGTTTTGACCAAGTTAAAGGTGGTGAGACATATGAGTTTTTATATTTTTAAAAATGTAATTAAACTTCATAATTAATTGCTTTACTTGGAAAAATTACAAACAAATATGCATCACATCAGGGCATGAATTCCTCTGCTTATATCTAAAATATTATAAAAAAATATTATCATTTTATTGTGGTTAAATTGAATTGGGCCAGACAGATCATTTTTTTCCACGAAATTTAAAGTACCACTCTGATGAAATTTCTAATTTTCACTAAATAGATTTTATTTTTTAAACAAACCTGAAAATAGTTTAGAAACTAAATTCAATTTTCTCACAGTTCTATTCTTACATATTTTTTAAATAATATAGATAACATATTCAACTATTTATGTCCAAGTTGCCTATCTGATTTTTGAATTTTTGGCTACTTAGGGCCTATTTTTTCCATGATGATCTTGCACATGCAGCTCTATTCCTCTATATATTCAACTTCACATCTATTATTTCACTCCATGTAGCTTCTTTCACTTGCTCACATTTAAAATTCTTATCACCTTTTCTTATTTGCATGCACCATACAACTCATTTTACCTTCCATCATCTGTACATATCACAACATTTCCATACCATCATCCACCATGTGCCATGCATTTGCAATTAATTCAAGTCACATCAAATTTTGTTGCAAGCAATACTCAACAATTTCACATGAGCTAAGTTTCAATTCAACACATTTCTACAAGTACATACCTTAATTTACCATAGTTGACATAATTATTTTTTTAGATTGCATGTTTATATATTAATTCTTGCATGTTTCATATCTATTTTGATATTTCCACATCATCATCTATCACCCTCCACCAAAAACCATTAAATTAAGTGTGGTGTTTACTTAATACCATTAGTTAGGGAGAGGGGTACTTTCTTGATTTTCATAAACTTTTCTCAATTAAATCTTTCACCATTAAACTTTTAGAGGGGTACAAGCTTAAAATGAAAGAAAAGGGTAAGAACCAACTACATTGAGAAAATAGAGTATAGTGGAATTGTGTATGGAAGTGGTGTAAAACTAGGACAAAGTAGAATTGACGAGAATTGGAGAAAAGTTGAAGAACAAAGCATTATTAAGAAGAGTAGAACACTACCATGGGTGGTGACATGATTCAAAGGGAGCCTTCAACACACAACCAGTTATTGGAGGATAGGTTATGTTTTTATGTCTTCCAATGGTTTGGTTGGATGGAATACTTCTTGAAATTAATAGAGTTCAATGAACCCTTGACATGATAGTTTTCTTCCACTTTGCAAAATAATGGAGCCATTGTGCAAGGATTAAGAGTGGATTCTTCTAAGGCCACCATAGCTTAGGTATCAGGTCTACCATGAGAGAGAGAGAGAAGAATTCCCAATGAGGGTAGATGTTATCACTGCTAGGAATGAGTTATGGACCAACTAGGTGAGAACCTAGACTCATCATCCCAAGGTATAAAACAATTATCCTTACCCTAGATCTAGGCATCAATAGCTACTTATATATTCAAATACTTAACATGTGATGGTAAGTAGTCTTTGCTTTATACAACACACTTTAAGTTGCTTAGTCATCTTCAGCATGATAGGAAAGTAAATGTTCCAAAATTTATTTACAATTTGTTGAAAGGAATGGGATCATAGTAGAAAATAAAATGGAATGATACAAAATTATCACATTTTTGTGTGGTTACATTACTGGTAAAAAGAAGTTTGAGAAATAAGTTTCCACATATTTATTGGGAAAAATTTCTTGAATGGCATGACATTAATGACATACTATATAGAATCCAATAAAGAAAATAGGGGAGAAGAACAAAATATGGAAGACCTTGTTGTTGCAGAGAGGGAATTACCCTCTGGCTCCCATGTGGCTTCACTAATCCATAGCATATGGGAGCTAGAGGAGAAAGGAAGACACTGAGCCTAAAGCTCCTAGTAAGGAACATTGAATAAGGGAGAAACAAGAAACACCCACCTCTAAGAAAACATAAAAAACTAGAAAAGGGAAAAATGAATCTTCTTCTACACCTACAAGAAGGTAGAAGAAATCGACATAGCTTAGACATTCACACTGCCTAAAGAGGAAAGGTGCCATGAGAGGGTTAATTAAGAAATAAGAAAAGGAAGATATTGTGCCACTAGAGATAGATTCATAATTATTAAAGGGGGATTTCCATAGGAATGTACATACACTAGTCAAACAAGCATCATATTTTATAAGCACCTTTGAATCTAATTCAAAGGATGTAAAATTTACAAAGAAAACAAGAAAAATAACCCCACAAAGTCCTAATAGTGGGGGCTATGAATATACCATGGGAGATGATGATCAATTTTTAGAAAATTATGAATATTTTTTTGTTAAGGAGACAATTATTAAGAAGGAACTGCAAGAAGCACTTGAAAGGATAAAGTAGCTAGAAGAATTGGTGAAATCATATTAGAAAAAAGAATAGTGAAAGGGACATAAAAATCAAGGAATTAGAGGAGAAACTACATACATTTGGGCATGGGTATGATTTGTGGAAAA
>VDFB02012009.1:0-16413 GCA_007258455.2 Sequoia sempervirens
TTCTTCAACTTTGATTAAATAAATTTATTTTATTTAATTACCATTTTCTTAAGTCCACTTAATCAATTAAATAAATATCATTGTTTATTTAAATTAATTATCACATTTAAGTTTAATTAAATCCTTGATTTAATTGAATTTAATATCCTTTCTCCTATTCAAATCTTTCTTCTACTTAATTAAATATTTTATTTAATTAATTTCATTTACATGTCATTTCCTAAAAGTTTAATTAAATATCTTTTCATATCTTTTCAAATCATAATAAATATTCATTTAATTAAGAAATCCTCCATTATTCTTCAAATCTTTAATTAAATATTCTATTTCAAGAAAAATACCATGTCACTAATAAATAAATAATTGAATTTAATAATTCATTATTTATCTTCAAAATCTTTCCAAAATCTCACAAAAAGATGATTTTTATAATTCATCTTTATCATCCCATCTTATCTCTTCTACGAAAAAGGAAACAAAGCTTGTTTTTTGTTTTCTTCTAATTTTCTCTCCAGTCTCATCCATCTTCGATCATTCTGACCTGCTGGCATCTCACACTGCTGATCATATCAACCAATCATAATCTTTTGAAAACCTATAAATAACTTACAAATCTAAGCATTGGTTACAATTACTACATGTACTTTAGGATGTTTCTTGGTATCTTAGACTTAGCATTTTAGCATTATCATTATCATCTTTAGCTTTCTTCATTTCATAATCTTTCATTTTAGTATTCATAGCATGTTAATCATTTCTTAACATGCATTCATATTCAATCTTGTTCTCTAGGAAGACCGTTTGTTGAGCCTAGCACACAAATCTGAGAGCAAGCTGGAATTGACAAAAAAACTAGAGATAGAGGATGATAGGATGACATCAACCACAAAATATTGAGTTTTCATTCTTTGTTTTTTATTTTCTATTTTTGATTTAACGTTTTATCAGTGTTTTTTGATTTGTTTAATATGCATTTGATACACTCTAAAAATTGATCACACAGTATATATAGCAACATTTTTACCTTTCAGAGATACAAATTTATACCTAGCGACTCTAAGCATATTTACTGGTTTCAACAAGACCTAGTGTTGGTATGTTTCAAACACAAGATTTATTTCTAATTTCTATCTAATTATATGAGTAAAGATGTCAGGTTCTCATAGTCAACATGTATACCCACCCCATTACTATGAAAATCCTGTCAACCAATCACCCTATCAGGCCAATCATGTTGTTGGTTTTATCCCAAATAGCCATGTAATAGTAGCATATCAACATGCGCAACATGCTTACCTCCCACCCACCCATGCTCAACCTTTAGATCAACATTCATATGTCCAAAATCAGCTCCAAGAGGTTGATGATATGAAGAATAACATGAATAACATGAAGGAAATGTTGTTAGAATTCACAAAGAAGATAGAAGAGATTAGGAGGCAGCAAGAGTACGATCAGCAACAAGTAGAGATGGCCTATCAGGCCTATCTCTATGAGAAAGAATTACTAATGCAAAGGAGACAGTTTGAAGGAAAGCTCAAAAGGGAGTTAGTTATACAGGAGGATCAGATGAAGTATTTGCTTGCTCAAAAGCATGATATCCAAACAACTTCTTGCATTTTAGATCAGTTTCAAGAGGAAGAACTTCGAAGGTATGAAATCCAATATTTTACAACCATTCATCCTTCGCAAGTAGAGGGAATTAATCTAGTACAACCTAGTGTAGTTACAAAGTAGCCCATTGATAAGGACACTTTACTCCTCATAGAGAAGGTCAGAAACGTAAACCCATTGTGTTTAGCTTTGGAAGTTTATTGATTAGAGCAAAAAAAGAATGAACAGAAGGATTAGGAAGTTGTTGGTGCTTGTACTATGTTCGTAGCTCAAAATTACCATATTACATGCGAAGAGGATATTGGTTCAAACTTACTGTTCAAACCCTTGGATTTTGACTCATTTGAAAAAAATTATAATGTTGTTTATAACATGGATGAAAATAGAGTACAGGAATTACCAATAAAAAATATTCACTTACAAGATACACAAGCTTCATTTGAGAAGGCACCATATGATGAAGCACAATTGGTTTATTTGTTTGATCAATTACCTAGTTTTATTGAGCAAGTTGGAGAAAGTACATAGGAACCTGACATACCAGTTAATTTGAAACACTCATAAGATATTGCAGAACATGATGTACTATTGGTTCAAGATGAGATTGAAGCCTCAATTCATATGAGACTGCATGAAGTTTCCAAAATTGAACAAGCAAGCAAATCAAAAATTGTGTTTCAAAAGAATGATCTTGAACCTAAGGTAAGTTCTCTCATGCCACATAGTAGTGAAGATTATGAAGAAGCCATGTTTTGGAATGACCTTGAATCCTTTGTTTCAAGCTTAGATGACAAACGAGAGAAAATTGAACATGTTCATGTAGAGAAAATTGAAAGTGAATCTCAGATTTTTTTTGATTTATTTGATGAACTCCCTTAATTTGTTGATGAAAATGAGCATATCACATGCACAATAGCATCTATGCTTGATATGGAGCAACTAAATGATAAAACTCATCTGGACTTAATGCAAAGTTATGAGCTAGATGAAAATGTTTTTTCAAGAATAATAGAGGTCTTTTGCTCTAACATAGATAATAAGCTAGTACTATATGAGTCAACAGTATGCAATCATCCTATTCAGGTCAAAGAGCCACATATTCCTTCATTTCATTCATGTGAACCGACTGCTTCAGACCAAATTGAAATTGAGGCAACAAGAAGGAAGGAAGAAAATTTTACACTGCAAGTGGAGCAGTCTAATCAACAAAGTGGAGAGACAACAATGTATAAAGATGAAGGCAGCAGTGAGAGGCCAAGTTTTATCCTCTCAAAAGGATGCGCGGTCAGATATTTATCCAAAGAGGAGCCTACAGAATTACAACAAGACATGATTCTGCCAAAGCATGTGATTGCAATTGTAGAGAAGCAAGTTACTCTCATGTATATGCCTCAAAATAGCATCTTTGGTGGTCAATCAAATAAGGGAGGTGTGATTTTTATGGTGCTCCAAGTTTCACTGCAGCAGTTAATCAAATGTTTACCATTTACATATCTCTTTTTGATTGTTCTTAAGGATTTGAAGCATCCTCTATTGTTAAGAAAGGGAAGCTATTTCTCACAACTAGTGAATGGTCATCTCTGAGCGCTAACACTGTTAGTTAGTGTAAGGTAGGGTAGAGTTTTAGTTATGCTTTCAATAAGTTCCCCATGGCACGTTTCATTTCAGTATTGTTTTGCTTTCAATAAATGCAGTTGTTGTAAAGTGGTTTCCAAACTCTGTCTTAAACAGAGTTGCAGTATTTCTTTTAGTTTGTTTGGTTTTAAGTTGAGTTACAAGGTTTTCAGAAGTCTGAAGAGCAGAGATTGACTCCATGCCCAATGGATAAGCTATATACTGGTCTATGTTGTTTATCAGGAAAACACTCTGTAGAGGTCACAAAATTGTTACATATTTTTAGCTACAGCTCAAAACAGGTGTAGTTGAATCGTATTCATCATAGAAAGGTGCAAATTTTCTGCTAAAAGTATTCATTGAATTTCAAAAATTGATTATGCAAATGTTTGTAATAGAAGAACTCATAAATTTGCATAAAAGAATTTTGTTTTTATTCATATTGGAAAAACTGAAGTCCCGCACAAGCCGTAGGAGTAGCCAATTTGATATTTATAATCAAATGATGAATAGAAAAAATAAATGTATATCATACAACTGGAAATAATGTAAACATAAGATAGAAGGTGATTCATCATTTCCTAGAATGACAAATCATTATTACACTTGAAGTCTTCAATTGTTGTGCCTTCAAATTAATCCAACTCCAGGCTCCAAAAGCATCTACAAATATAATGAAATGTGGTATTAGAGATGGTCTCTAAGAAATGAAAAATCATCTCCTATCCTATGCCTAAACTACCAATAGAAATATAATGCACATTCGATCAGGCATCCATTAGATGATTTCACTGTTCAAAAGAAAACATAATTCAATGGAAGCTTTCAGCTTCATTTATTTTTCTAACATGTTTGTTTAAATGTGCAAGAACAAGTTCATTATATTTATGATTAATTTCATTAGATATGTTGAGCAAAATGGGCTCCAATAAGGGTTGAGACCGGCATATCAAAAGGACACCTCTCATTCACATCATCATTTGAGAGTTATCAGATATTCAATTACAATAATCAAGAAAGGACTAATGTAATAAGAGGAATTCACAAGAGCAGCCTTTGATTCATTATGAAAAAAATAGATCGAGTGAAGCATCTTATTGCTCATCATTTGAAGGAATAATTCAAAGTATCTATATGAGCCTTAAGCATTAATCATTTATGCTAATCAAATCCAAGTGCAATGAAAATAGAAACACAAATGAACAATAGCTTTTAATTTTCTCAAAAGATATTCAAAGTAGAATAAAATTATCATGTTCTCAAGTGAATAATAGAACAACCCTTAGCTTTTATTAATAGAAAAGGAAAATAAAAAATGGAAAAATCAATCTATGATAGTGTGTGGGATTTTAGATAATAGAATACAACTACATAGTGACAGAAATAACAAAAGGGTAGTTTGTAGATCAATAGAAATTGACATGACAACTATGAGACAAGTGCACAAAATTAACACAAACATGGATGAAGGATAATGATTGTGTAATGTGTCAAATAATAGGCAATCACTGATGCATTTCAATATTGTCAAGAACAATATCAAATAAGCCTCATTTATTTTTCCTCATCATTCAAGCAGAGTTTCTTCATTGTCATTATATTAAGGAATAGTGCTTGGTTTTGGGACAACGTATAATGATTTTTGCAAAGACTAGACAAGATACAGTCATCAACCTTATATATAGTGATTTTCCATAAATACCATAAAAATGGAATGGGTCTATAGGGATGATAGCAAAAAAAGCATATCCTATAGAGTTCTTAAATGAAAATAACTTCAGCTATCATGGTTTGGAATCAAGATACAAAGGTAATATCCATCTAATATCTCAAAATGAGGACATATCCTGGTAATCATATATACAAAAATTGCAAAAACCAGAAGAAATAAAGGTTGCGACCATGATATAAGATTGTCATGGATTGTGTTTTCTAACAAATTATCTTCTTCACAACTAGGAGAGATACTAGGGGAAGGACAAATGTTAGTATCATGATTATCTATGGTTATGGTATGTTGGTTAGGTTATGTTGGTCATGCAATGTTTCAACAATATAAACAATGTATATGCAAGGATGCAAAACATTTTTATCCAATGTATGCAATACTTTAAGAATGGAAACAATGTACATGCAAGAATGAAAAGCACCTTTATCAAAATTATGCAATTTTTTATGAATAGAAACATTGAGTATGCAAAAGTGAAAAGAACTTTTATCCATGTTATGCAAAATTTTAGAAATGTAAGCATTTTCAGATTGAATTCAATCTTTGTAATTGAAACGATGACTATCCTAAATTGATGTTTTTGAGCTAGATGCATAAAATAAACATTCCCAAAAAATTCTAGACTTATAATATATGGTACCAGGAGGCTGAAGAGGCATAGAAAATAGGTTTATGATGCTATAATAGATAGTTAAAAATATGAACAAGGACTGATTCACCTAGAATAGCGAATGAGTCCCAGTAAGGGTTTTGTGAAAAAAATTAGAAACTTTCAATGGATTTTGATATTTTTGATGTTGTACGATACAAACCTAAGATGAAAGTGGAAAATTTTAAAAGAATTCAATAATTTTAGATGCTAAAAATGCAATCTGCATGCACTTTTCATGAATGCAAAATTTGAAACCCTAGAATGCAACTTAACTAATGCCAAATGCAATGCAGGCTAATTCTAGGATTTTGATGGAATCCAAATCAGAAAAGAAAGTATTTGGAAAGAAAGTTCACAAAAATGAATAATAGATTTTAGGAGTGTGAAATGTTATGTCTCTTTTGCTCAATTAGGGTCTTTCACCTAAAGGAAAGAGATAGATTCCACACCAAAATCTAGATGGTTCACTCAAACTAATGCAATTATAATGGAAATATCAATGAAATGTGCCTAGATGAGATAAATTAAATGCAAATAACTGATAAAACCTATTGATTATTGAGTGAAAACTATTGAAATGAAAGTTGATGGAAAACACATTGTGTATTGCAGAAACACTAAGAAAATAATGCAAATTGCAACAGAAATGGATGAAACTAAAAGTGGGCACGTGAGATCTAGAAATGACTTTTGGAATGATATTGATTTTTATTTTTAGGCCTGGTGGGACTCATTCACCATTCTAAGAAAATTAGTCCCGGATCTGGCAAACTATTTCAGAGGCCGTTTCAGAAAAATGGCTATCCAAAAATGCAAAAAACCAAAATCTAGCCTGGAAGTGGGACTCATTCACTACTCTTGGCGAATGAGTCAACTTTTGAATTTTTAAAGATCCAAAGGTGAAAATTGAAGTCTCTGGTCTTCTCTTTGGTTCTTGAAAGGTGTTTGCCTCTGAAAGTTTGATTTTCGAACCTGAAAGTGACTTTTTGTTGATATTTAAATACCTTAGACAATGAAGAGGAGACTTCAAAAGATTTGAAAATTGAGTCTTAATGATTTCCAAGCTACCAAGATGCCTAAATCTACAAACAAACAAAAAGAGAAGGAGAAATATTAGATGGTAGGGCATGGGGGTTTGCCTTGGTCAAACCCCTTTGTAGGTAATTAAACCAAAATGATGAAATAATGTAATGAATCATGAAACAATAGAGTTAATACCTTGCCATGATGTTCAATCTTGAAGTTCTACAGCAACACATGAATTTTTGTCCCTTGAATGTCCTTGGAAGCTATCTTGGTGACTTGCAATGATGAAACCCTAGCTTGCTTGACTTGGGGGAGAAGATAAATGATGAATGAATGATAAGAGATGTGTGAATGAGTTAAGAGATGTAAATTAGGGTTTAGAGACTTTATTTTATAAGAAATTCACCTTATTTTCTCGTAAATTGGATCCCCAAGGCCAACATGAAGAAAAATGAAACTTAAAACCTAATTTTTCCTGCTCAAAAGTAAAAAATGGCCCAAATGGGACTCATTCGCCACCTTGGGAAAATAAATCCCACTTGGCAGGGACTCATTCACCATAGATGGAAAATTAGTCCCAGAGGGGTCCATTTGCTAGTTAGGTTATTGGGGAATGAGGAATTTTAGTTCTTATGTTAATTTCTTCAAGTATTTGATCAAATTATGCCTTGGGATGTACAATATGGGTAATAAGGGCCTATTAATGATGATGTAAAGGTCAATTAGGGATTGGGACACATAATTCAATGTGAAAGTGTGATTAAATATAGTTTACAACACTAAAATGAGGTCCACATAACCTAGAACCAATGTGAATGTGCAAGAAACATTACAACACTATATTAAAGTCAATTTTAGTTTACAAGCCTTTTATATTGATGTGAAGATGCAATTAAATACATTTTATAATGTTGAATTAAGGGAGAATGGATTTATTAAGTCTAGAAAGGCGTGAAAGTATTTCACAACACATTTACAAGACATTGTTAAATGCATTTGAAAGGTGTTGGCTATTGTTGATATGTGGCTGCCATTGATGTCAACACTATTGCCATTAATGTCTTTAAGGCTGTATATGTCGAGGATATTGAGAAAATTGTAATAAAATAAGTTGCATTTTGTCGGTGATGTAGTGAAGCTCAGTATATTAATGATAAGAGGTTGTGGATTAAAGGGTTTATTGACAAATATATATAGTTTATCCACATGAAGTTTTAGAGGTTCATATGAAGATTTGATTGAGTTATGAGTATTTATGTTTTGACAGTTGTTCTATTGCTTTAGCTAGTGTTCTTGAAAGAAGAAGATGTGATTCTATTAATTTGAGTACAGTTGTGGATGCTTCTGTAGTGATTCATGATGCTTGTGGATGTTTCTATATTTTTCTCTATCTATGTTGTTAGTCCACATTGATCATTGTGCTTGCGATTGGTGATTTTCTTTTGTGAGTTCATGTTTTTCATGATCATGGCCGATAGGGTGATTGTAGCATGTTGTGGATATTTGAGGCATAATTTTTGAAGGTGTTCCATATTTGAGGATTTTTTTTGGGTCCTTACTATGTTTTGGCTGACATTGTTTGGTCCACACTGATAAATTTTTTATTGTTTTGGGCTTACAGTTTGTACACATTTCATATTTTGTTGGGTCGACATGTAGTGGATGTTATCCTTAGTTGCGGATATATATGATCAATTGTTTATACCATTTGAAGGTATGGTGTGCGATGTATGTTGTGTGCTAAGTGTGAATAATGTTCTAATCTTTCGAAGGTAGAAGTAAAGTGTGAAGAAGAGTTGATGTGCTTAACCAGAACTATAATCAGGCATTAGAAGATGTTATTTTCTCAATTCAAAATCATCTGAATTTAATCAAAATGTAACTATAATACAGTGAGTCTTGTTTTGGGAAATAAGACTTTTATATCTGAGCAGTGAACTCTAGGAAGTGTGACTAAATGCATGTGCATTCCCCATTTATAATACTTTTAACAGAGTATAATCTTGTGGACTAACCTCCACCATGGTTTTTCCCCTAAAAGGGTTTCCACGTAAAAAATTATGGTGTTATGTGTGTTTTTTATGTGGTGATGGTTTATGCTTTCATGTTTATTTATCAGATCTGAGAATAAATTTAATTTGTATATTTTATGTGACAACTAATTCACCCCCCCCTCTCAGCTGTTTTCCCTTGTGTTGCCAACAATTGGTATCAGAGCAGGTTCCTTCAGAGAAGCTTGATCGCTTGAGGTGATCTGGGATGGTGACATATAAGAAGGATAGTCCAAGATTTGATGGAACTAATTATTCTCTGTGGAAGACTCGAATGGAGTGTCATCTGAGATGCATTGGTGAACCTTACTAGACAATTACAAAGAATAGGTATATCATCCCACAAATTGGTCCTTCTACTGTAGGTGAGATTAAGGAATTCGAGTACAATATTAGAGCTAAGGAAGCATTGTTAAGTGCTCTGATTGATTCTGAGATGACAAATGTAATGGAACCGAAGACTTCTTATGATATTTGGAAAATGTTGGAAACTTTGTATGAAGGTGATACCTATGTGAAGATTGCTAAGTTGCAAAGCCTGAAATGGAAATATGAAATGTTGAGAATGGGTGAAGATGAGAACATCACTTCTTTTATGTAGAGAGTGAATGAAATTGTGTCTAGTATTAGATGTGTTGGTTGAACATTGGAAGACTCAATTTATTGTTTTTAAAGTGCTCATATACTTGCTTGTTGCATACAAACAAAAATTTGTTGCTATTGAGGAGATCCAAACTGTGACAAATGTAACTAGAGACATGTAGATTGGTAAGCTTGCTGCTTTTGAGTTAAGTGATTTTGGTGAATCTCTTCCTAGGATAGAATCTACATTCAAAGCTACTATCTCCAGAAAAGATAAGTAGAGATATGATCTGAGAGAAATTTCTTCTAGAAAAATTTCCATGTATGAGCATGAAATGAGAGGGATTGAAGAAAAAGAGAGAAAATTAGATGAGCTTGAAGCACTTATTGTCAAGAGGGTAGCTAGAGGAGAAGGTAAGTATAAAGGGAAGTTTCCTCTTAAATGTTTTTCTTGCAATAAGATAGGCCATTTTCCCTCAAGGTGTCTAGAAAGAGTTCCTAAGCCAATACCTAACAAGCCTAGATTCCAAAGGAAGTGTTATTATGTTTTTAATGAAGGTGTGACAAATGATGAATTTTATAAAGGGAATTTAAGTGAGGATGAATGGGTATTTATTGCTATCAAATAAAATGATCCAATGCCTACTGAATCTACTACTTCCATAAATGTGGAGAAAGCTCTAGTTGCAAGAGTTGAAGAAAAAGATGAATGGGTGATTGACAGTGGATGCTCCCATCACATGACAAGTGATAAAAGTAAATTTGTGAGCTTGGAAAAGTATTATGGTGGTGTTGTAAGATTTGGTGATGACAAAGCTAGTGTAATCCATGGTAGAGGATCCATTTCTCTTGATGGTAAGAATAATACTGATGATGTTCTATATGTGGAAGGTTTGAAGCATAATCTCTTAAGTGTTGGATAGATGGTTGAAAAGGGATATAATATTCAATTCAAGAATGGAAAGTGTAGAATAATGGGGAGTTTCAGAAATGTGGTTGCATCTGGTACAAAAACAAAGGGTAATATCTTTCACCAAAATGCTATTGGTAAAAGTTGTCTGATTTCTCAAGTTGATGAAAGTTGGTTGTGGCATAGGAGATTGTGTCATGTAAAATTTGAAAATATTATCAAGATAATTTCTACTCAAGCAATGAGAGATCTTCATAAGTTGATAAAACCTACTATTGCTATATGGAAGGAATGTCAGTTAGGGAAGCAAACTAGAGTTTCATTTTGGAGCAAACAACATTGTTTGAATGAAGTGTTGGAGCTTGTGCATAATGACTTGTGTGGTCCTTCTAGAGTCAGAAGTTTACAAGGAGACGGGTATTTCATGTTACTTATTGATGATTAGATTGATGTGGGTTACTTTCTTAAGGGAAAAATATGAAGCTCTAGAGAAATTCAAGATATTTAAGGCTATGGTTGAGATAGAGATAGGTTTGAAGATTAAATTTCTGAGATCAGATAGAGGTGGTGAACTCACTTCCGATGAGTTTAATTCTTTTTCTAAAGAGCATGGAATAAAGAGACAATTATCTACCCCACGGACCCCTCAGCAAAATGGAGTTGTGGAAATGAAGAACAAGAAAATTCAAGAAGCTACTAGGACCATGATGTTGGAAGGAAATGTTTTGCATATCTATTGGAGAGAAGCTATGAGTACTTCCCTTTACACTCTCAACTGGGTACATGTCAAAGGTGATACTAGTAAGACTCCTTATGAGCTATGGTTTGGTCATAAGCCTACTGTTAGATACTTCAAAATCTTTGGGAGTAAATTCTATATCAAAAGAGATGAAGATATAAGAGAGTTTGATGCTAGAAGTGATGAAGGAATATTTCTTGGTTACTCTACTAAAAGTAAATCCTACCAATGCTACAATAAGAGATTAAGGAAAGTAATTGAAAGTGTTAATTTCAAGGTTGATGAAGACACATACAGTTAGCCCATTGAGAACATGCATATATGATTCAGATAATCAGATGACAGCTTAGACAAAGGAAAGAAAGTTCAGACCCTAAATAAAGCTCAGATCATTCCAGTGAATCACATATCTAAACATATGACTACTCCCCCTGAGTAGTAGCCACCACAACATCAATTCAGATCACAAGATATGACTATGAAATACACGGATTGTTGCAATTCAATGCATCTTAATTTTGATTAGGATGGGTAATCACCCCTAGCTTCTCTCTGAGATACTCAAAAGTATTTGTAGGAAAGGGCTTGGTAAATATATTTGCAATTTGTTCCTTAGTGGGCACATACTCCAATCTAACTTCCCTTTCACTCACCTTCTCTCTCAAAAAGTGAAACTTGATAGATATATGCTTGGTTTTTTAATACAACATTGAATTCCTAGAAATGTTAATTGTACTTGAACTATCATAGAACATAGCAATAGGTTCATCATACACAACTCTGATATCTTTCAATATCTGCTTCATCCACAATACTTGAGTACAATTGTTAGCAGAAACAATGTATTTTTCCTTTGTAGTAGATAAAGAAATGGCATTTTTCTTCTTACTTAACCATGAAATCAGCTTCTTTCCTAAGAAAAATGCACCACCACTAGTACTCTTTTTGTCGTTCACATCTCCTGCCCAATCAACATCAGTAAAGGCACTCAAATTAAGGTCATATTCTTTACCATACCATAGGCTAAAATCAACTGTCCCCTTCAAGTACCTGAAAATACTCTTCACAACTATCACATGAGATTCCTTAGGATCAACTTGAAATCTTGCAATAATGCATACGACATTCATGATATCAGGTCTAGTTTGAATCAAATAGAGCAATCCACCAATCATGGGTCTATATCTAGTCTGATTTGTTTTAGGAGAATCATCATCTTGTGTCAACCTACATCCAATCACCATAGGTGTACCAACTAGCTTTGAATCTTCCATACCAAAATTCTTTAGTAATTCTTTCACATACTTGGACTGAGATATAAATATCCCTCTATCTAGCTGAGTAATTTGCAATCCAAAAAAGAATTTCATTTCTCAATATCCTTGACATATACAAGGTCCTTAAATACATTAATGGAAATAGTGTTGA
This sequence comes from Sequoia sempervirens, assembly GCA_007258455.2. Lineage (NCBI taxonomy): Eukaryota > Viridiplantae > Streptophyta > Pinopsida > Cupressales > Cupressaceae > Sequoia > Sequoia sempervirens. The sequence continues at coordinate 12,346 of VDFB02012009.1, forward strand.
CATCAATAACAACCGCATATCAACAATATCCAACAATCTCCCCTTTTGGCATTGATGGCAACACATGATGTGAAAAACACCATAAACACAATTTTCTCATAACACTTTCTCCCCCTTATATTTTAACTCTTTTCTCCTTAACTCTTTCATAGTTTTTCACATGACTCTTTTCCCCCTTTGACATCAATGACAAAGATACACATTATCTTTCTCCACACAAGCTCTAAACTGCATTTCTAAACATATGACTACTCCCCCTGAGTAGCAGCCACCACAACATCAATCTAGATCACAAGATATGACTATGAAATGCACAAACTGATGCAATTCAATGCATATTAATTAGAATTTGGATGGGTAATCACCCCTAACTTCCCTCAAAGATACTCAAAAGTATCCTTAAATCCAAGCTTCAACAAATACTTGTCCAATCTAGCATACCATGCTCTTGGGGCTTGCTTAAGTCCATACAATTCTTTCTTCAACTGAAAAACCATATCTCCTTGTTCAGTCAATTGAAATCCATCAGGTTACTCAATATACTTTTCTTCTTCTAGTTCACCATTTAGAAATGTTGACTTGACATTCATCTAGTAAACCTTGAAGTTTTTGTAAGAAACATAAGCAAGAAATAGTCACACAGCTTCAATCCTAGCAACATGAGAAAAAGTTTCTTCAAAGTCAATTCCTTCCATTTGATAATATCTTTTACACACAAGTCTTTCTTTATTTCTAACAACTTCACCTTTCTCATTCAGTTTGTTCTGAAAGACCCATTTAGTTCCAATTACATTTTTGTCCTTAGGTCTAGGAACAAAAATCCATGTATCATTCTTCTCAATTTGCAATAGTTCTTCTTTCATTGCTTCCACCCAATGTTCATCTTTGCATGCTTCATTGACAAGTTATTAGGCTTAATCTATGAGATCAAATAGTATTCTTCTACAATTCTTCTCCTAGTTTGAACACCTTTGTTCTTATCACCTATAATATGATCTTCTGAATGATTTAGTCTTACATATTGTGGTGTCTTAGGGTATTCTTGAACTTTAGGCTCTTGTGATATCACTTCTACACTTTCACTAGTTTCTTCCTCTTGATTTTGTAGATTCACTGGAATGATCTTAACTTGATTTAGAGTCTGAACTTTCTTTCCTTTATCTGAACTGCCATTTCGATCGTCTGAATCATATCTGTAGGTTCTGGATGGTCTAACTGTGTCTTCATCAAACTTGACATTAACACTTTCAATTACTTTCCTCAATCTCTTATTGTAGCACCAGTAGGATTTACTTTTAGTACAGTAACCAAGAAAGATTCCTTCATCACTTCTAGCATCAAACTTTCCTATATCTTCATCTCTTTTGATATAGCATTTACTCCCAAAGATTTTGAAGTATCTAGCAGTAGGCTTATGACCAAACCATTGCTCATAAGGAGTCTTACCAGTATCACCTTTGACATCTACCTAGTTGAGAGTGTAAATAGAAGTACTCACAACTTCTCTCTAGTAGATATTTGGAACATTTCCTTCCCACATCATGGTCCTAGTAGCTTCTTCAATAGTCTTGTTCTTCCTTTCCGCAACTACATTTTTCTGAGGAGTCTATGGGGAAAATAATTGTCTCTTTATCCCATGCTCTTCATAAAAGGAATTAAGCTCACCATAAGTGAATTCACCACCTCTATCTGATCTCAAAAATTTAATCTTCAAACCTATCTCTGTCTCAACCATAACCTTAAAGATCTTGAATTTCTCTAGAGCTTTATATTTTTCCCTTAAGAAAGTAATCCACATCAATCTATAATAATCATCAATAAGTAACATGAAATGCCTATCTCCTTGTAAAATTTTGACTCTAAAAGGACCACACAAGTCAGTATGCACAAGCTCCAACACTTCATTGGAACAATGTTTTTTGCTCTGGAATGGAACTCCAGTTTGCTTCCCTAACTGACGTTCCTTGCATATAGCATTAGTAGGTTTTATCAAGTTAGGAAGATCTCTCACTACCTGAGTAGAACTTGTCTTGATAATATTTTCAAAGTTTACATGACACAATCTCCTATGCCACAACCAACTTTCATCAACTTGAGAAATTAGACAAATTTTACTAGTAGCACTTAGGTGAAAAATATTACCTTTTGTTTTTGTACCAGATGCAATCACATTTCTAGAACTCCCTAATATTCTACACTTTACATTCTTGAATTGAATATTGTATCCCTTGTCAACCATCTATCCAACACTTAAGAGATTATGCTTCAAACCTTCCACGTATAGAAAATCATCAATATTATGCTTACCATCAAGAGAAATGGATCCTCTGTCATGGATTACACTAGCTTTGTCATCACCAAATCTTACAACACCACCATCATACTTTTATCACCTGTAATGTGATAAGAGCATCCACTGTCAATCACCCATTCATCTTTTTCTTCAACACTGGCAACTAGAGCTTTCTCCACATTTATGCAGCTAGTAGATTCAGTAGATACTGGATCATTTTCCTTGATAGAAATAAATACCCATTCATCCTCACTTAAATTCCCTTTATTAGATTCATCATCTCCCACACCATCATCAACAACATACTAACACTTTCTTTAAAATCTAGGCTTGTTAGGTCTTGGCTTAGGAACTCTTTCCAGACACCTTAAGGAAAAATGACCTATCTTATTGTAAGAAAAACATTTAAGTGGAAATTTCCCTTTATACTTACCTTCTTCTTTGGCTACCCTCTTGACAATAAGTGCTTCAAACTCATCTAGTTTTCTCTCTTCTTCTTCAATCTCTCTCATTTCTTGCTCATACTTGGACATTTTTTAGAAGAAATTTCTCCCATATCATATCTTTTCTTATCTTTTTTGGAGATAGTAGCTTTGAATGCAGATTCTGTCTTAGGAAGAGATTAACCAAACTCACTAAACTCAAAAGCAGCAAGCTTACTAATCAACATGTCCTTGGTTACATTTGTCATAGTCTTAATCTCCTTAATAGCAGCAACTTTGTGTTTGTATGTAGTAGTCAAGGATTTGAGAACTTTAGCAACAATCTTTGATTCTTCCAATGTTCCACCACCACATCTGATACTACACACAAGTTCATTCACTCTTTGCATAAAAGAAGTGATTTTCTCATCTTCACCCATTCTCAATGTTTCATATTTCCCTTTCAGGCTTTGCAGCTTAGCAATCTTCACATGGGTATCACCTTCATACAAAGTTTGCAACTTTTTCCAGATCTCATAAGCAATCTCTAGCTCCATTACATTTGTCATCTCAGAATCAGTCAGAGCACTCAACAATGCTTCCTTAGCCCTGATATTGTATTTGGCTTCCTTAATCTCACCTACAATAGAAGGACCATTTTGTGCGATGATATACCTATTCTTTGTAATTTTCCAATAAGGTTGACCAATATATCTCAAATGACACTCCATTTGAGTCTTCCATAGAGAATAATTAGTTCCATCAAATCTCAGACTATCCTTCTTATATGTCGCCATCCCAGATCACCTCAAGCAGTCAAGCTTCTCCAGAGGAACATGCTCTGATACCAATTTTTGGAAACACATGGGAAGACAACTGAGAGGGGGGGTGAATTAGTTTTCACATAAATTATAAAAATTAAACTTATTCTTAGATATGATAAATGAGCATGAAAGCATAAACCATCACCACATCAAAAACACACATAACACCATTATTTTTTACATGGAAACCCTATTAGGGGAAAAACCATGGTGGAGCTTAATCCACAAGATTATACTCTATTAAAAGTATAAAAGTATTATAGATGGTGAATGCACATGCATTCAGGCACACTGCCTAGAGCTCACTACTTAAATGAAAAAGGCTTACTACCCAAAAGAAGAATCACTATCTTATAGTCACATTCAGATTACATCTAGAAGATTTTGAACTGAGAAAATAGCATCTTCCAATGCCTGATTATAGTTCTAATTAAGCGCATAAACACTTTCATCTACTCACTCTTCTTCACACGTTACTTCTACCTTTGAAATATTAGAACATTATTCTCACTTAGCATAGAGCATACAT
>VDFB02012010.1:0-14876 GCA_007258455.2 Sequoia sempervirens
GGGAATAAGTGTTTGCATGGCCATCATGTATAACTCACCTCTCGAATTGCCACAACCTCCCCAACAACATGTGACATGCATCCATGGGGATGATATCATAGAGTACCTCATCATGATAGCTCCCAATCTTGAATTTCACCAGGCACTACTCATTCACCAGAACTTTATGGTCTTTCTGCAACCAAGCAATCTGATACAGATGTGGATGCCTTTCTCTCTTCAGCTTCAACTTCGTAACCATTTCTTCTGACACCATATTATTGGTGCTCCCACTGTCAATAATGACCTCACAAAATTTTCCTTCACATTTGCACCTTGTGCGAAACAAGTTCTTCCTCTATTCTATCTCTTTCTCTTCAATCACCAGGGCTCTTCTAACCACTAGGGCTTCTCCCCTTTCAGCATCATCTGAATGCTCAAATTAAGCCTCCTCATCTGCATGTGCAACTCTTCCATGACCTTCTAGTCTTTTATCTATCCTTCCTTGGTGCTGTGGACATTCATAGGCTTGATGCCCTTCTTCACCACACTGGAAACAAGTTGCTCTAAAACCACCTCTTCTAGATCTTTGTCCAGATCTACCTTGTCCTCTACCTCTTTGATCACCACTGTTTTGATCACGAGGGTGGTAGAAATGTTTACTCCTTTGTCCTCAACTGGTACTCACATCACCATTTTTCTTCTCATCCTCATCTCAGCTTCCAGAAGATCTTCCACCACCCTTTATGCTTTGACCTCTTCTTCCTTTTTGCTTGTTATCAAACCTTTTGTTCAGCTTTTCTTCAACTTTCAGGGTGAACTAGTACGCATCCTCAATGGTGGTCATTCTGACCAGGCTTAACTCCTCTTGAATGCTTGACCGTAACCCATTAAGATAACGAGCTACCTTCTCCTTGTTAGCCTCTACATGTCCCATTCTGATGATCATCTTGTGAAAATATTATGTGTATTCTTTCACAGATCTACTTCCTTGCTTCAACCCTTACAATTTCTTCAGTAGATCTAACTCGTAGTCTACTAGTATGAACTGCTTCTTTAGTTTCTCCACCAGGCGATCCCAACTGCTGATCTTTCCTTTTCCTCTTCGATTTCTCTCCAACTAGACCTCTTTCCACCAAATATTGGCATGGCCCTTCACCTTCATTTTTGCAAACTTAACCCAATCTGGGTCATCTACTTCTTCATACTCAAAATATTCTTCTAGCCCATTGATCCAGTCGATCAACTCTTCCGGGGTTTAGACTTCTAGAATAACTAGGGACTTTTATTCTGGGTCTCTTTTCTGATCTTTGAAATGGCCCTAATCAAATGCATTTGATCTTGATCAATCACTTCTTCTTCCTCTTCTACGTTTGTATCTTCCATCTCTTCTTCATCCTCACTTTCTCCTTTTCTCCTGCAATGTATCAATTTGTCTCTAGAGGGCTCTAAAACCCTTGACCGCCAATGGATCTCTTCCACTAGCATTTCTACCACCTCTAGCACCACCATACCTATTAGGAATCACTCTTGAAGGAATCTTGAATACCTCTAACCCACAACGACGGTCTTGGTGCGAACTATCTCACCATCGACGATCTATCCACACGCTCAAGAAAACTCGCTCTAATACCACCTGATGAGGGAACAAACCCAAGACACAAAAATAATGCACACAACTAGAAAAAAATATTATTATTCAATAATGGAAATATTACGTGCATAGGATCTCAAATCCTTGAGCTCTGTGATACATGTAAGCTACAAAAAATTACAGAAATTACATAAAATGACCCCAAGTTCCCCTTTCACAACATGTAAACTCTTTTCCCCAAAAAGCTACAAAATTAGAAAAATCCCCCCATAAATAGCCCTTTTCCATTTGGAGCCAAAAACAACATCTGAGTTATGAGTTTTCATGGTTTGGCACCAAAAAATTACAATTTGAAATTAAAAAATTAAAACACCATTCGGGAATCGCCACATTTTGAAAGTGTACCAACTTTTGGGAGCCATAACTTTTGATCTGGGACTCTATTTTTCAAACCATTTGAATCATCAGAAAGGTCTAGAGTCAAGAACGTGCTCAAAATCTTCTATGCCAATTTTGGTAAGTTTTGGGGCCGTTTAATGCCTCAAACCTTATCTAGAAGGTTTTCAAGTGCTTTTCTAGGAGACTAAAAATGCAATATCTTTCAAATCGTGAATGCTCTTGGCATATGATTCTTTCACCAATCTTTTTATTTTTCCATTATGAATCCTCCCATACAATTTTTGTTCTAAAACACCTTCAAATTCCAATACCTGCTAAAAATAGCAGTTGACCAGAAAAGTAGTAAAGCAAAACTGAAAGTGGGGATTTACATAATGACGAAAAGGGTATCCAAAAATGCAAAGACATCTAAAAAAAATAAACCAAAGGAAATATAAATGAAATGCATATTTTTGGGTGATACAAGATTTCCCTTACACCACTGGATGCTCTTGCATCATGTTTTATGTTCTTTCTATGAGCACCAAAAGAGAATTTCTACTTTAGAAAACTTTGAATTGTTTATTTTAAGAACACCAAATTTAAAATGTGAGAGTTGTGTTCGTTTTTAGAGCACCAAATAGAGATTCCTACTTTAGAAAATCTTTGAAAATGTTTATTTCAACAATACCAAATTTGAAATGTGAGAGTTGTGTTGTTCATTTTTAGAGCACCAAATGGAGATTCCTACTTTAGAAAGGTTTGAAAATATTTATTTTAACAACACTAAATTGGAAGTGTGAGAGTTTTGGTTCATTTTAAAGTACCGAAGGGAAATTCCTAAGTTAATAAACAAAATTATTTGATATGTCCAAAGATCTTGGACTGATCATCTTCTCTGCACAAAACAAGTCAGTATCTTTCACAATCCCGCATAGAAATCCATTAATTCTTTCAAAAAAACCAAAATTTTAGCAAGAAAGGTCATTAAAGTAATGTAGCATCTGTGCACTTGTCTTCTAGAGAAAATGCTTAGAAGAAAAATAAAAATCTCATAAATCTTTTTGCAAAAGCTTAGAAATCAGACAAAAGATTAGATTTTTCGTACAGGTGCAAACCCAGAAAGATGCAAAAGCTTAGAAAAAATGTAAAAGCAAGATTTTAGAAGCAAAAGCATAGTTCCCATGGTAGAGGTACTAATTTTGTTGCAAATGCTTAGAATTCTTGCAAGTCAAAAGTGAGTTTTCGCTGGGTAGTCTGTGAAATGTCTCTGAAAGCTCCCGAAACCCTGTAACTTCAACTTAGCTCATAAAAATGTTAGTAAGGAGGACCTAGGTCCCATCAGGCATGCCAAAATGTGTGAGGGGGAAGGAATCCATTAGGAAAATGATGCAAAATAAAGATCAAAATGGGTATGTGCAGGATCATGATGGTCCAAAAAAGTCACAATATGACAGGCATGTGTAGGGTTTGTGGTTGATGACTTTTTTTACCCAAAATTGATGAAAAGAAAAGGGTTTTAAAAGGATATTCTCAGCTTTCCACCTATATAACTTATTCTTTACTTTGAATTTAATAAATACTTATTATTCATTTTCTATTTAAATTACGACTAAAGTCCCAATTGACAAGATGATTGAAAAACATCTATAGCTTTCAAACGATATCACATTTTTTGAATATGAAACATGCAACACATTCTATGTTTCACATACTATAGGATTAAAACAAAAAAAAAAAAATCATGAAGTTTTGACCAAGTTAAGGTGGTTAGACATACGAGTTTCTATATTTTTTAAAAGTTGTAATAAAAAATTATAATTAATTATTTACTTGGAAAAATTACAAAAAAATATGCGTCACATTGTGACATGAGTCCTCTACTTATATATAAAATATTATAAAAAATAATTATCATTTTATTGTGGTTAGGGTGGTCATACAGACACCTACTTCTTATTTTTCCCTCAAATTTAAGTGCTACTACATTGAAATTTTAAATTTTCACCAAATAGATATTTTTTTAATAAACCTAGTAGTTTAGAAACTACATTCAATTTGCTACAAATTCTATTTTTACATATTTTTAAAATAATGTAGATAAAAAAAAATTCAAATTTTTATGTCAAGTTGCCTAACTCTAATTTTTCTAAATTTTTGGCCACTTAAGGTCCTATTTTTTCCATGATGGTCCTGCACGTACCCAAATGCAAGATTGAAATTAGAAACTAATCTAATTCAAAACACTTAATCTATCATATTTCATCACTCATGAAATGTGAAAATCTAAGCTATTTGAATGAAATGTGATCCTATGATATTCAAAACCAATTCAAACAACAAAAGAAGAGTTTACCATCCCATGTTGGAATATATTTGCATGATGTTGGGTTGTTTGTATCACTGCAAAGCCTCCATTACTTACATGCAAAAGCTTGATGATCGATGCTTGGTTGACTGAAAAGGTTGAAGCTCTATCAATGGTGATTGTGACAACACTTCGTTGCATAAGGTAAGTTGAAATTTTGATTTTTTTTTGTGAAGAGAAAGGCTTATTTTATAGGAAAAGCAATTTTGAATCGACGATCAAGATCGCATTGGAGAATATCTAGATCAACAATCAAAATGAGTTGAGAGGATTTAGACATGATGAGATTGTGCAAAGTTGATTGCATAATAAGGCTGATTGAAGAATAGATTGGCTTGTCAAGGTTTTTGATTGCTTAGTTAGCAATTGATTGATTAGTTAGGGTTAAGTTAGGAATTAGATGGTTGAGTTAGCAAAATTAGATTGTTTTGTTAGAAAAATAGATTGCTTAGTTAGTAATTCATGATTTTCTCAATCAAAAAGTGGGTGAGGAATATTAATTAATTAATTTTGGTTTGATTTTGATTTTTGATCATTTGAATAGTTTGATTTAATTTATTCAAATTTTGGAGGAAAATGTGATAATTAAATTATTATGATTTAATAATTTAATCAATTTTGAGGAATAAGGTGAATTAGTCACATAATCAAATAATTGGTGTCATTTCACTAATCAGGACGAAATAAGATAATATTGAGACTTTATTAAATAAATGTAATTTTTTTAATTGGTCGAAATGATGAAACATGAATTAATCAAATAATGTTGTTTTATTTGATTAATAGTAAAATTAGGGTTTTAGGACTTTATTAAATGACATGGTATTTATTTAATTTGTTGAGAATGATGAAAAAATGAATTAATTAAATAATGTTGTATTGTTTGATTAATAGAGGAAATATGGTTTTAAATGTCATTCAATGTCATTGGATGTGTTGTGAGATGTCATGGTGATGATTCTGAGATGATTCAAGATGTTTTTAGAGATGTTCCAAGTTAATTCAGAGATATTTTGAGAGGTTCTGAGTTGATTTAGAGTCATTTTGAGTTGATTCAGAGTCATTCTGAGATGTTTCGGGTTGATTTAGAGTCATTTCGAGTTGATTCAAAGTCATTTCAAGATTTTCTAGGTTGATTTAGAGTCATTTTGAGTTTATTCAGAGTCGTTCTGAGGCATTCCTAGTTAGTTCAAATTTGTTTTGAGTTGTTTTGGATTCGTTCTAAGATGTTTCAAGTTAATTCAAAGCCTTTTCGAGTTGTTCTGGTGTCATTCCAAGACATTTGGAGTTAATTCAGAGTTGTTCAAAGTTGTCCAGGAGTCATTCTAAGACATTCCAAGTTAATTCAAAGTCACTTTGAGTTGTTTTAGGTTGATTCTAAGTGGTTTTGAGACATTCTAAATTTGTGATAAGTGTTAAGTCAATTTTACATGTCTACACTTATCAACACCGTGAAGTAATGAACTTGTATGCTTGTGATCAAAGAAAAACCAAACCAAGTATCTTTGACAGAGCAATGAGCATCAACACATGAGACCATGAAAAGCCTTTGACATCATGAATGAAAAACATCAATAAACTCAAAGACCTTTGGCATCGTTTGGCACCAATGGAAAACCCCCTTTGATATCAATAATCAAAAGTTACTTAATCCCCTTAAAGTTGAAAGAAAATTTAGAAAAACATAGCATTGTCAAGGTTGTCAAGACTCCTTTTAGCATGTCATTGTCACAAAACTTTGTATCAATACCACTATTTGTTGCGTTTAAAACCTCCATTGAAAGAAGAGAACATGTATTCATAATTACACACTGGCCACAAAAGGCTCACAACTGAGCATGACACTCCTACAACAAAGCACAATAAAAATAAAGAAGGAATATGACTCACAAGCTGTTGGAGGTTTGAAAACTATTAAATACTAGTGATTTTCACTTTCACAACCCAAACTTCATCATTTGTAGACCACACCACTATTAAATACCATTGAATAGAACTCCCACTATACTGCATATCAACATGACATTTCAACTATCAAGGTAAGGTAAAAATGAGGACCTATTATTAAAGATTGAGATATGATTCTTGGAAATCATAGTTAAAGCATCATACATTTGAACCTGTATACACTTAAAAATGGTCGTATCACATTGTCTGGTAATTAATTAAATATTTTTAATATATTTAATTAAAATCTTTTGATTCTATCTACGTATAAATAAATTTAAATAATTTATTTATATTGTTCATGATTTCATTTCGATTAAATATTTAATCACCTTTTCATATTCATTTCTTAATTAATTAAATAAATGTTACAATTTATTTATATTAATTATCATATAATCTTAGTTTGAATATTTTATTCAAATAAAGATTAAAATATTATAATTCTTCTAAATATCATTTGTGATTAAATATTCTAAAATATTTGATTATTTCCTCTAATCCAATATTCATTTTTAAATCATTTCAAAATTCCTCCAATTCAATAATCTATTCATAATTAAATATTTCCAAAAATATTTAATTAAATTCTTCTAAATATTTCAAAAATCTTCTAAGGTCATATCACAATTAAATATTCCAAAAATATTTAATTAATTCTTCTAAATATTTCAAAAATCTTCTAAGGTCATATCACAATTAAATATTCCAAAAATATTTAATTAATTCTTCTATAGTTTTCAAAAATCAAATATCAAATATCAAAAAGCAATAAATAAAATTAAATAAATTTAAATATTTATTTAATTTGGGATTTATCTTCAACTCCCGGGAAACAAACTGCCAAAACAGAAAATTAAATTTCTCTGTTCCTGTGCAGGCTTGTTCCCGTGGGTTGAAGACAAGCTTCCATTCTTCTCTCCAACCTCTCAACCTCCTCCCTTTTCTTCTCAACTTCTCAATCTCTCACCATTCAAACCTACCAGACAATTCATAGCCGTAGATTCTTGCCAGCCAGGATGAAGCCTGCAAAAATCTATAAATACAGCTGCCGGGAGCTCCAAATGATATAGAATTTAGAAGCAAGTAAATTATAGGCAAAATTGCATAGCATTAGCATTCATAGAGCATTCTCATAGCATAGAATCATAGCATAATAGCAGTAGAATCATGATACATCTCACTCACAGCCCCTGTGCATAATCACAGCCCTTGTCCATATCCGTATCAATAATTTCACTTTCATCAACATATAGAATAGTTTTCCTTTGCATACTCGTTCTGCAGCAGCCATTTGGAGAAGCTTACACAATCTGAGAGCCAAAAGCTTCAAAAGAATCTCTGTGGATAGAGGAAAATGGGACGGCACTGAAGAAGATTTTGTTTGCTTTTAATTTAGTTTAATTTCTTTAGTTTAAGGTTTCATTTAGTGTTTTATGTTTTGTTTTACATTTCAATTAAACATTATACACATTTTTGGCGCCCACCGTGGGGCACTTGCCCCTTTTTAATGTTTTGTTTGCAGTTTTTTTTTGACAGGTTACAGGAAAAACAGCGGAATAGCACAGACGACACGTTTTCGGAAGAACACTTCCAGTTTAGCGCCCGTGACTAATCTTTCAGCGCCCTTGAAGTCTGTTTTAGCGCTCGTGACTAATCTTTCAGCGCTCGTGACTAATCTTTCAGCGCCCGTGAAGTCTCTTTCAGCGCCCGTGACTAATCTTTCAGCGCCTGTGAAGTCTGTTTTAGCGCCCGTGAAGTTTCTTTCAGCGCCCGTGAAGTCTGTTTTAGCGCCCGTGAAGTCTGTTTTAGCGCCCTTGAAGTTTCTTTCAGCGCCCGTAACGTTTATTTCAGCGCCTGTAATTTATTTTGCAGTGGAAATTTTTAAAGGACTGTAATCTGTAATCTGTAACTGTAATTTAATTTAACTGATTCCGATGCAGCCGCGGACAGTTAATAATTTTAAGCATAAAATTTACCAATCCTAGGGTAGTCATTTAAGGATAAAACAAAGCAATCCTAGGGTAGTCATCTAAAGGATAAAACAAAGCAATCCTAGGGTAGTCATCTAAAGGATAAAATTAACCAATCCTAGGATAGATACTTTATCTTTCAATTTGGGTTTAAAATTGAATTTTCTTGTTATGTGAAGCAACATCTTCACTTAGTTAGAAAATTTTTATTTTGGTGCTTAATAATTGAACCCTTGTTTGCTTTGTTCTCGGTGATAGGCCTATGCTCTCCCCTTAACTGGGTGATCAAAATGCCAAACTCATCAATTTTCTTTTATGCAATTTACTGCTTTATTAAAACCTTGTAGAGAGCCTGCTCTTGTGGGAAAAAGTACTCACCCAAGAGGAACGACTCAAGTGGGTTCAAGCCAAAGCCAGGCTATTCCACCCCACTATAAAATTTAAAGCAAAATTGGGGAAACCCTCTTTTGACGGTAGTGTGCATGATAACCATCCCCAAAGCCTTTGTTCTAAAGGTAGGGAGGTCTCTCGAGGGAGTCTATCATTTGCCGCACCGAACGGAAATCCTTACTACGAACCTAGTGTAGTAACTAACCGAGTCAGTATCCAAACATCATCTCAATCACAGTGCAGGGGAGGGAAGAATCTACCCCCAAGATACTCACCATATAACTGCCAAGGATTGTTTGCTCAGGGGATCCGGTATCCACTTCCGTCACTCTGAGTACGCACCTGGAAAAGACAAAAACACGGGTGCCCTTTCGGGGGTGACACGGCTGTGTGAGTCGATGCAGTTTTAAGATGTGGGCTGTTGATTGCTATGATGACCTACTTGAGAACTAAGAGTGAGTCTGTTTGAAGTGCTTGTCATGTGTAAAACCTGTTAAAACAATTTTTGAAAAACATTTTGGTTACACACTTGATGTTTAGCATAGGACTTAAAACAACTGTTTTAAATTTGTTTGATGTGTTTTCATTACATTAATTTAGATAAAGATCATCCAAAACACTCATTATCATATTGATCAATCTCATGTTACGAGATTGGAAATCTACAAAATTTGTAAAGAAATCCGTTTCCAAAAGGATTAAGAAGCCAAAGAAACCTCTCAACCACAAGAAATTATTGAAGAAACAACAATTCTTATATCAAAGTCGAAAAGTTTTACTTAAATATAGAACTTTTCTTCATAGGTATCATGATTGTGTTAGAGGTCTTTCAGATGATTATGCCATAGAGCCCTTGTATTCACAAGCTTATTTTCAAAGAAGAGCCCTTTCTCAAAGGCATAACCATAGTCAACGCATCCGTTTTAGTTATATTCCCCAACCAGCAATCGAATACTCTACTCGTCCAAATCAAATCTTACAATAGAGAACTTAGAAAACATTAGGCATCTATCATTAAATCCATCTTTTTACAAAGCCATGATTAAAACTTCATAAAGTGCAACAACCATCCTTTTCTAGATCTTTTGCTTATATTCCCACCAACAGGATTTTCATCCTTTCACTTAGGGAACAACACAAGCTACAAGATTAGAAAATTTTGTATAAGTCATAGAATTTTCATTCTATCTTGACCTTCATACATACCACATCAATTGCACTATTTAACTCTTTTGATCAAAAGCGAGTAAAATTTTGATACAAATCTATGCCTGTCTTCACAAGATCTCAAAAACAAATGGAAAAAGACGAGGGAGAAACTACAACTAGTAAAATGGGTGATCGAAATGAAAAAGAAGAGGAAACATTTAATCTTGATGAGATAACGGAAGAAAAGCTTCAAGAAGCAGAACAAGATCCTCAATTCCATACTCTTATGGAGAGAATCCTAGAACGTAACAAAGAAAAATATTTTCTTACATTAGCTAATCAAGGAGCTAAGTTGCCTCACACCTTTGACATAGAGGGGATTAAACAAAATCCTGAAAATCCTCCTAATGACTTTAGTGCTCTTAACCAACAGATAAAAGAATTACAAGGGAAAATAAAGGAAATGCAAGGAGGTACAACAAAGAAATATGTTTTGGAAGACATATCTCCTTATCCATTTGATAGGAGTCTTCAAATGATTCCATTTCCAAAACATTGCGAAATTCCTAAGTATGATAGGTATAATGGAAAAACTGATCCCATAGACCATGTTAGGGATTTCCGAAACATGAGTCTTGAATTCGCCTATGATGATACTTACTTGATGCGATTATTTCCACGAAGTCTAGGCGTACAATCCATGGAGTGGCTTTCAAAAATCACTCCACCTATTAAAACTTTTGAGGAGTTGATAAATCAATTTATCTCACAATACTCCTACAATATTCAACATCAAATAACAATGCTTGATCTTTGTAAAGTGAAACAAAAAGTAGGAGAACCCTTTACTATATTTTTACAAAGATGGAGAAGGTTATTTGCACGATATTCTCGTCCTATTCCTGAAAAGGAAAAGATGGATATTTTTATCAATAGCCTTGATCCAGAATTAAGCTATAGGCTTAACCTTCATTGTCCTCATAACTTTGAAAAACTGATTGAAAATGCAATCACTATTGAAGGGGCCTTGGTTAAAAGGGGAGTGATAAAACTTGATAATCCAAGTACATCAAATCAAAACAACGATAAAACAAGGTTTTGGAATAGAAACAAAAATGTTGTTAATGATGGTATAGTGGATGCCAATAATTTACGAACAAGGCCATCCGTTTTCAATCTATCAAGTGTTCCAAGAAACAATTCACAAGGAAATACAATACAACAAGGAAACAACAATCAACAAGGACAAATTTCCAAGCAAGAGAACATAACCAATCAAAATACCAATCAAAATCATGGTAATTTCAATAATAATCTTGGCAATGCCCAAATATCAAATCCGTCTAGACCTTCATTCTTTTCAAATCGACGGACTTTTACTGCTTTGGGTCAATCTCTTGAATCTGCTCTCAAGGAACTTCTTGATAATAAGGTTATCACTTTACCACCACAAAGAGATTATGAACCACAAGTTAAACCACCATCATGGAATGACTCGTATTATTGCAATTATCATCGATGTAAAGGCCATAGGACAAACAATTGTCAAGCTTTGAAAAATCTAGTACAAGATTTAATTGACAATGGTACTATTACAATTGAGGGACATCATACCAATAATGATCATCAAGCATTCAAAGATCCTTTGCCAAATTACCAAAAGGGGGAAACATCGGATACCAAAGCCAAAAGCATACATAATGTTGAAGACAATATAATCCGCCATATTTACACAGATGATAATCGGATTAATGTTATCAAAATCAAAGGAAAACAAGAATATCAACAGGTTAATGTAACAACAAGAGGTCAAGCAAAGGTTGTTTTAAAAGGAAGTTCATCTAAAACAACTATTTCTTCTCCAACTCAATATAATCTGGTTGATCAATTGAGAAAAACATCAGCTCAAATTTCTATTCTTGAACTTCTTAAAATATCCCCTATACACAAAAATATTTTAGAAGAAGCGCTTGTGAACACAACTGTTGATACTGATCTAGATGCAAACAGATTTCAAGCCATGGTAGGACATTTGTCTTCCCCCACTTGTCTTTCATTTTCCGATAAAGATGATGCTTCTATGACACATCCACATAATTCCTCGCTCTATCTTGAAGTCATGATCCATAAACATCGAATTAGACGTGTCTTAATAGATGGAGGAGCCGGTTTGAATATTTGTACCTTAAAATTGATAAATGCCTTAGGAATTTCAGAAAATGAAATTGATTCACGAAGGAAGATAACTATTAAGGCATATGATGATGAAGAAAGAGCTTCTAAGGGATTAATATTGCTACCTATCAGAGTGGGACCTGTTGTGAAGAATACTTTTTGTCAGGTTCTAGATCGAGATTTGTCTTATAACATACTTTTGGGTCGTCCGTGGATTCATGATATGCAGGCCGTACCATCAACATATCATCAATGTATCAAGTTTCCATATGATGGACAAGAAATAACCATACAAGCTGATTACAATAGTATCCAAACTTGTTCCAATCTTAGGGTGAGTCAAGATGTCTTTGTGCCACACAATAGAGAAGCTCTTGTTGTTTCTTCTTCTAATCTACAAGTCCAATTGCAAGAATTGACAAACAATCTTGATACTAAACTGAAGTTTAAAGACAAAGGGGTAGGTGAATATTCACTATCTCTTTCTACTTTACCTCCTTCTCCAAGATCACATGGACTACCAACTTTATCAAATCAAAAGATTGCAACTGCTTCTACATCTCAAACTTCCGTGCCAATCACAAAGTTTGATGGAAAATTCATTAGAGTTAATACCACTGAAGAAGAAGCTGAAGATAGGGACATCTTAAATTGGCTATACAAAGATGAAGATGAATCTCTCTTGCACATTAAGTTACCTAAAGAACAATATGGTAAAGGGTACGCTATCATGCAAAAGATGGGTTATGAAGGAAATGGTCCTATAGGGAAACTAAGAGAAGGAATTGTGGAACCAATTCAGCCTATTTCAAAGCATTCAAGTGATAAAACAGGACTTGGATATGGTAAAGATAAAGAACTTACTTCACAGCAGACATCATTAGTTCATAAAGGAGAATCCATGTCAGATAAATCTCATGAATCAGTTTTCCAATTGCAAAATAGTTCAGATAATGATTCTAATGAATATGAATGGGACACCATTTATAATGATGAATTCTGGAGGGATAAACAAATTGATACTATACATAAATATGCACCTGTTCTTATACAAGGAGAAGGTTCAAGGCCTCCACTTGATTATATTTTACAAAGCGATCATGACTCAAGTGAGGAAGAATCAGATTCTAACGAAATTGATAATCAACAGGAGAATACCATCACAGACCTTGTTTACCATGAGGATGACAACCACATCATGACTTTGACAATTCAAGACCTTACCCAACCTAATGATCCTATGCCTTTAGTTTATCCAGAACTTATAGATTGGGACATTGATGCACCTATCCATATTCCTACATTCAGTAATGATGAAGATGTTATAACTTTCCTTTGTTCCTCAAATGAAGAAAACAATTGTTTCATTCAAGAATCTTATACTCATAATTTTGACAAGGAGAGTGTCAAGTATCTTAGTTGCAAAATAAATGAAATAAAAGATGGATCTATTGATGAAAACCGAAAAAAGGAAGTGATAGATCAAAACAAAAGAAAAATAAAGAGCGAATCTGACAGTGAAAACCTTTCTGAGGCATTGAAGGATGAGAAACTTGACACTCTTCCCAAGTATTATCATGAAAGATCTTCTATTTTGATTGAACCAACGGAATCAATCAACATAAGTACACCAGCGCAGCCAAAAGTTGTGCAAATTGCAGCATCATTAACAGTTGAAGAAGTCCAGAAATTCATGCAATTCTTGAAGGATAATCAAATTAACTTTGCTTGGTCATATGCTGATATGCCAGGGTTAGATCCTAATCTGATAATGCATCATTTATCTATCAAACCTGGGATAAAACCTGTAAAGCAAAAACTCAGAAAGATGCATCCACATGTTGCATTATTGGTCAAGGAAGAATTAAAGAAGCTTTTAGATGTTGGATTCATTCAAACTATTGACTATGCAGAATGGATTTCAAACATTGTACCTGTTTCAAAGCCAGATGGAAGGATCAGAGTTTGTACGGATTTCAGGGATTTAAATAAAGCATGCCCTAAAGATGATTTTCCTTTACCTAACATAGATTTGATTGTAGACTTAACTGCTGGACATGCAATGTATTCATTAATGGATGGATTCTCAGGATACAACCAGATAAAAATTGCACCAGAAGATCAAGATAAAATAGCGTTCACATGTCCTTGGGGTACTTATTGCTGGAATGTCATGCCATTCGGGTTAAAGAATGCTGGAGCTACTTATCAAAGAGCAATGACAACTATTTTTCATGATATGATGCATACATTCATGGGAGATTATGTTGACGATTTACTTGCTAAATCTCATACACGAGATGAACACCTAGAAATATTGTCAAAAATCTTTGTCAGAATGGAAAAATTCAATGTTCGACTGAATCCAAAGAAATGTGTCTTCGGTGTTACATCTGGAAAACTCCTAGGGTACATTGTTTCAGAAAAAGGTATAGAAATTGATCCAGAAAAGGTACAAGCTATAATGGACATGCCTCCACCATGAAATATCAGTCAATTAAGATCCTTGCAAGGAAGATTACAGTCCATCAGAAGGTTTATAGCTCAACTAGCAGACAAAAGCTTGCCATTCACACATCTATTACATAAAAATGTTCCATTTAAATGGGATGACAAATGTGAAGCAGCATTCAATCAGATCAAGCAATATCTTACACATCCACCAGTTCTAATTCCGCCTATTCCAGGAGAGCCACTTATACTCTATATTTCAGCAACAAAAGTATCTTTGGGTGCATTGCTAGCACAAGAAGACTCTACAGGTAAGGAAAGGGCTATATATTATATCAGCAGAACCTTAACAAGACATGAGTTAAACTACAGTTTCATTGAAAAAGCTTGTCTTGCAGTAGTGTTTGCTTCTCAAAAGTGGCGACATTATATGTTGACTCATACAGTTAAGCTGATAACAAAGATAGATCCA
>VDFB02012011.1:0-13565 GCA_007258455.2 Sequoia sempervirens
CCAACTATGGGTAAGAACATCAAACCCTTAATGGCCTACGACCATTGAAGACTTCCACTTGCAGATCGTACTCCCTCGACCCCTATGTCACAACTATTTTTCTTCTCCAAACCTTGTCTTCCTGGAAGATAATCTTTGGAGAAAAATCAAATTACATTCCTGCATTACAAGTACTTTAGAACCTTAAATTTTTGTAAATTGTAAAGGAAAAAGGATAAAATAAAACGAAATAAAATGGAGATGAACTAAATTTCTTATCAGTATGTCGCTCGGTGTATTTGTTGAAACCCCATTGAAATCTTGCACTCCCTTGGCCGCTCTCTTGCAGTGGTTTTTTCCTTTGGTACTACCTGTTGTGACCTTTTCACACATCACCCCATTGCAAATGGGGACCCCCAATAGTTTGCTTTTCTAGGGTTTTGTTGTAGTGCTGCAATTTCATGAGGTCTATTGCTTTGAGAGTTTAGAGTTAGAGTTTTGAAAACCATCCGAGTCAAGTGGAGAGTTCAAGCCCAAAACAATGCCTAGACATCCTAGAAGTGCTTAGAAGGTTCGGAGGACGAGGGTAGCCTATGCTTTGAGTCAATTTTGACACTTCCTATTTTTGAGGGATTCTGCTTTTTTGCTTTTTGCTTTTTATCATTTTTGGCATTTTTGGACCAATCTGGGACTTACTATTTTTAGAAAATTTTCTTTTTGCTTTTTTCTATTTTTAGCAATTTCTATTTTTAGAAAGTGCCTGGGTTTTGGTGCCCCACAGGTCATGGAATCAACGTTCATCTTCATAATCGAAATTTTGCACCTCCGAGAGCAAAAAGCAAGAAAAAGCAAGAAAATCACATGGCTAGGGTTTTGATCCAGATGATCCGGAAAGCAAGAAATTTGTCTAGGTGTCGAAGAGTAGTGAAAATTTGTAAGGCAAGGTGCGCCCATGGAAGATGAGGAGATGGCAAGACTTGAGCAAAGTCCGCCCTACCTTGGAAGGAAAAATGGCAAGAAAAAGTCTAAGGCATGAAAAACTTGAAGTCCGCCTTGGACAAGTCTGGATGGAAGAGCAATCATGAAGTCCGCCCAAACTAATGAGGAGATGGCGAAGACTTAGCCAAGTCCGCCCTTGGCATAAGAGACTCAAAGTCCGCCCCCCCAAGCATGATAAAAGTTTCTAAGGCATGAAGGAAAACATGAATGGCAAAGAGGCCTCCAAGTCCGCCCAACATAAAGCAGCGTCCAAACTTAAGCCAAGTCCGCCCTTGGAACGATGAAAATTGTCTAAGGCACTGTGAAGTCCGCCCTAGGCTAAGAAGAGAAAAGTCTAAGTGTTGGTAAAGTGCGCTCACCAAGGAAAATGTTTGGCCAAGTGACAAGTCCGCCCACCAAGAGAAAAATAGCAAGGAAGTCTGGAAGTCTGCCCTGGCTAAATAAGAGAAACAAAATGACTTTAAAAAAAAAAAAACTACTTAGTCATGGGTAAATTAAAAAATAGCCAAAATTAAATTGTTTAAATGGGTTGGAAAAGATTAAAAGAGGTTGAAAATTTAATACTTTGGATATTTTATTATATATTTCCAACACTTAGGAAAAATTATTTAAAATGTTCAATGCCTAAAGGAAAATGGAAAATGACACGAGAAATACCAAATTTTCCTTAGATAAAATAAAATTTCACCATGATTAAAAGATTGAAAGGGTTGGAAAATCGAATTTTGTACATTGAATATTTAATATTTTCCAACGTTTGAAACAAATATTCAACACTTAGGCGAATTTTTGAGCTCAAAGAAAGAAGAAAAATCTAGGGGATTCTGGTTGAGGATGGTGCCAGGATAAAAAAATGGAAACTTTCTTTCAAAATCTCCAGTATTGGAAGAGATAAAACAAGTCTAATTTGACAAACTTAGAAAGAAAACACGGAGTTGCTAAAACCATCAACTTCTCCAGCTTTATAACAAGTTCAACTTGTTTCTTTCAAATCATTCTTCCACAGGTTAATCAAAAGTTCTCTTAGCTCTTTCGAAGTCGCGAAAGATAAATTTGTGAAGGAAAAGTAGATTTTCTTGGTGGAGTAAATTCTTGAACTGGAGGATGTCATTTTTGAAGAAATAAATTGGAATTCTTGGCTGAAGGGCATATTTTCCAGCAAAAGGCGTGTTCTATTTTTTGGATTTTTGAGTAAATTTTCAGAAGTTGAATTCAATTTTCAGCCAAAGGATATTTTCAAAGGTTTAAAATTGGATTGGCTAAGTCCTTCTATTCTTCTTCCATCTTATTCGATCACTCTGGCAAAGATTTGTCAAGACTTAACCAAGTTCACCCATTTTCAGCTTGCTTTTTCACAAAAAATCAGTGAACCCCGGGGACGCGTCACCTCTCGGAAACCCCAAAGTCGGGCGGGGGCGTCCGGGAGGCGTGGGGGCGGCGATCGGCGTTCCGTGGCGCCGTGCCGGCTTCGCGCAGCCCAGGAGGCAGGCGTCCCAGAGACGCCGAGGAGAGCGCTTGGGCGTCCTCAGAAGTGGGGCGCTCGGCGTCTGGCAATTCTGTACAACATTAAAACTCAATTTTAAAAGATTTTTTTAATAGTCTATTTCTTATATTCGAACCCTAAGGGCATGTGGGGCCCATCTAAAGTCTAACATGCCTTCAAAAGGCCCTCTAATTTTCATTTTTATTCACATTTGCATTTCTACTTGTTTGCTACAGCAAGAAGAAGAGTGAAGGCTGAGGAAAGAGTGATTGGAGGAGTGAAAGGAGTGATTGCAAGTGAAAAAGGAGTGTCAAGGAGCAAGAAGAAGAAGAGGAGGAAGATTCTTCACCTTGTTGAAGAGATTTTTCAAGCAAAGGTAGGGTTTTTAACTTATTTTTTATTTTATTTTCTGATTTTCAATGTTCTAAGTGCTTTCATTTCTTGTTGTTTCATTTTTTAATTTTTCTTATTTCATTTCTAAATTCTAAATTCTTGTTGTTCCATTTTCTAGTTTCTAAATTAATTTAGAATCTTAGATTTTGTTTTGCAATATAAAATTTGTTGGAAAATTTAAAATAGAGTTTTATTTTTTAATTTTAAAGTAGGGCATAGGCTGAAATTATGTGTTTATTGAATTTTTTTTCATTTTGTGAAATGCAGTGTCAAAATGAGCTCCCATAGTCATGAAATGAGTGAGCATGAGATGGAAACTGATTCTCATAGTGCAAGCCAATCAGAATATGAACCTGAGCATGAGGATGAGCACAATGAGGGGGGTGAGCAAGGGTCAAATCCAGAAGGGCATACTAGTTCCATAGCTAGTGCACCAGTTTCTACTGATTGCCCTTCCCAGCTTTTGGCAAAGTGGGCTAGGGGTCCTTATGATCCCAAATCTCCTCTCAAACAGTTTGCAACAAGAATAACAGCCCCAACGTCATCAACTGGTGGTACGAGGAAATGGCAATGCAACATTTGTAGTGATGATTGGTTTGGGAGCATCACCAGAGTTAATGCACACTTCCTCTTTTGGCCAGGAAAGGGTGTGGGAGCATGCGATTTTTTGAAGAAAGCTAAAAATTTGAAATACAAAATTGAGTTCAACAAGCTTTGGGGTGTTCGGATGGCTGCGGTTCCCTACCTACTACGCTATAGAAGTGACAACATATTACGGATATTCCGTGGTCCAGGGCAACAAATCTGACCTTGTGCGTATTCTCCTACATTGCATCGAAGGCCCGAGGAACATTATCGGGGTTAGCCTACGGGGACCGTCATCGCCCGCGACACACCTACTTGGGTACGCATCTGCCGGGCAAGGGGAAATGCAAGATGCAAAGTCAGCCTAACACCATAGCTGATTTATTTAATGTGCACTTGAGGGATCAGATAGATGATTCCATTGGCAGGTTCTTTTTTGCCAATGGAATCCCATTCCATGTAGCTCGATCTCCTTATTATAAGGAGATGATGTCGATGGTGGCGAAGGGAGGGCCATCATATGTGCCACCAGGTGAGCACAAATTGAGGACCACGATCTTGGATAACAACCCTTGAATCGATTCATTGATAGAGCGATGAGAGCATGTTGGGAAGGACTCTGCGGATGTGGCATGGTGCTTGGATGGGTGAGCTGGGACTTCCAGGCGCTGTCCACACTCATGTTGTCATATATAGTTACGTATTCTGGAGGGGCCATTTCTTTCGAGCGTTGATTATTGAGGCATGTGAAAAGTGCTGGGGTGCACCAGTTTGAGATCACCCGGGCGCTAATCCGAGAAGTGGAGGGCCACAGGTAATGAATCCAAATGAGACTGACTGATCACGACACATGTGTGCCGGGGAGGCTTATAGAGGCATGTCTGAGACACATTTGGTGGACTCATTGTGTGCATGCCATGAACAATGCACTCAGGACATGGGGAAAGATTGAACGGATTTGAAGAGTGGTGGAAATACCAGGGTGTGCGATGCCATATGCGCGGCCTCCCACTCACATGCGCCATCTTGGGAACCAGAAGAAGGAGTTCTTGAAACGGGTTCAAGACTGAGACCAGCCCATCTATTTCATTCTTTTGGAAGAATGCTTCCCCAAGAGTTACCAAAAACCGCTTTCAAGTCATGATTGCAAACTTCGAAGAGCCCCGGAGAAATCGTTCTAGGATGGTCGGGGCGGCAGGGAAGAGGTGAAAGGAGATAGTGAAAGTGGTACATTTTGGCGCTGAGTACACCAAAATATATTACAATGCCATCGCATTACACCAGTTGTACAGGTCATCAGATATGGGGATGGGGGTGCACCTAACCTTGGGGAGGTGTATGAGTGCATTGATTCTATGCTTGGTCAGATGAGGGCAGCTGTGCGAGAGAAGGACCCCACTTTAGCGTTCTACAATGTTTACATTCAGCCTATTATTCAGCGTAGATGGGACAACCTAAACACTCCCTTGCACATGGCTGCTTATGCATTGAATCCGAAGTGGTACATGCCTAGGCCTGGGAGAGTTACACCGATTCAGGATGATGAGGTGAAGGAAGGGTTCTTCAAATGCATTGATAGGATGTATGATGTTGAAGCTGCTGGCACCATTCGCACTGAGTGGACGAAATTTGCTACTCTTAGGGGTTATAAGGCTGCAGCAAAGGCGGACATAAGAACTATGGCACAGGAGGATCCGATTTTGTCAGGGACATCATGGACGAAATCCTTTACGACTCACCACACCCCATTGGTTTTGCTGTCCAGGGTTTTCGGATTCGCCGGCTCCGAGAGGAGGAGGCTGAGTCCTTACAAGCTAAATCACCTCCTCTCTTAGAAGAGACGGAGGCCTCTAAGAAGCGAGAGAAAATGAAAGATGGTAGCATCCATAAAGGTACGCTGCGCGTATCGCTGACCACTTGGGAACGCGATGTGTAATACAGCAGAGGAAACCAATGACCTGATGGGATGTAGAGCCGAGGCCATCTGAATTAGGTGAGGTGAGATGCTTGGACCTAAGGTTGGTTAATTGTTCCTTTACAGGCGGATCATGACGAGAGTCAGGTGGTTTACAGAGGTATTGAGGTTGCAGGCCCTCACAGAGACAGATTAGAAGACCCTCTGCCTCCCCTTCATAAATTTTATGCATTTGGGCATTTTGTTCAGCCTTGTTTGATGTATAGCTGATAAGTAGCACTCAACATTATAGTCATCTCCTTCTGTCTGAGATATTTGATATAATGGCTAGAAATCTTCCCATTTACTTGAATTACCTGGCAATTTGTTACATTGTGGTGAATTCTTCACTATTCTAAGTTTTCTAATTAATGATTTGTCATTCGATCTTTGGCTTTAATCATTCATGTTCAATGTTCGAAATTTTCAATTTAGTATTTCAATTTGCTATTTTTGTAGCCAGCCGGTCTTTACATACGTAACTTTTCATAACTAGCATTTTAAATTTTCCTGTATAGTATATAGTATATACACCCTGTCCCCCCGCCCCCGTCCCCCCGCCGTCCCCCCGCCGTCCCGAAATTGAGGCCCCTTTGTCCCCCCGTCCCGGAAACCCGTCCCCGCGTCTCGACGTCCCCCCGTCCCCGACGCCGGTGGAACATAGCAAAAAATTATCTTTTTAACAAGCTGAAAGTAAAATTTTTTGAATAAAGGCCCGAAAAAAAAACCAGATTTAAAAATCTCCGCACTAATGCTAATTCTTTTTTATTGCAGGTTAATGACCAGCCGGGGAGAACCATCGAGAAAGGCGTAGATGAAGTTTGCTAGCAAGGGATTGCAGCCAGAATCTAAAATTAATTCTAAGTGGAAAAATATTACAGACACCAATTTCGGGCATGTGGACTTCAAAGAATTCAAGAAGAGGATGTACGGACACAATGAATTCCTGCCGACACCAATCACTCGCCGGATGATGAGGAATGGCATCGTCCAGGCAGCCGGATTTCCACCAGCCGTAGAATGTGTTGAATTAATGGTGGAGTGTGCCATCCATTATGATGTGTAGGAGAGGCAGATTATTGTGCTTGATGGGAAGATATTAGCTCATCTCGGAGAATTGGCAATCTAGGAAGCGTTTGGCATCCCAACGTATAACCGGACTTCGTACAAGACTAAGGAGGACGCTTGAAAGTTATATGAAGACCAGTTCGAACTTTGTGCCACAAACATTAACAAGTCATGGCTGGAAAAATTGAGGGCCTTTGCCAAGAAAATGCCCAAGAAGCTGCTTCATACAGACTTCAAGGAGGACTATGGGGACATTATTTTATTATTAAACAGAATAGCCGACAATCCTCTAGGCGCACCATTTGAGACGTGGATGTACTATTTCATTGATGAAATCACCTCAGGCGTTAGGATGTTCAACTGGTCTCAGATGATTAGTGATAATCTCCATGAGTAGCTAATTAATCTGGAAAGGACAAAATCTTTCCACATGCGTTCTTACATCGTCTATCTACTGGCCAAAACTTACAAATATTCAGGACTAATATGCAAAGGTGTGGTAGGCAATGGTGAGAATGAATTTAAGTCATATGATTGTTATCCGCAGCTGTAGCTCAGTGAGAAATCTCACTTCAGACGGGAAAATGATGCTTTTCTCATGTACATCATCAGAATACTGCAAGGAGGAACTCACCAGAGGCTAACTCATGAAGCTAAAAGCCTGATCAACAAATATGGATCCTGGTTTATCTAGTTTCCAAGATTCACATACATAAGGATTCGGGAATTCACTGGAAATCATTACCGATTTCCAATTTATCCTACCAATAGGATGATCTTGCTAGAGGTACTTAGGTAGTTGGAGACGTACCAAGGCTTCCAGAGAACAAAACAAAAGGCAGCCGTTACCTTTCCATTCTTCATTGGAAACATGCTAGAGTCTTGTCCATCAGCACAAGCAGCTGAAAGTGCCAGGTTGGAAATACAATGGTATCCGTTCACAACTTACCGGTCCAGGGCCAACTTTGACCCTCATAACCACATTCAGTCCATGGATGGAAATAAGTATAAACATAAGGTAGACCTGGAGGATTTTTGGGCAAATGTTGCAGACGAATATGAAATCAGGAAAAGGTTATGGTCCAGACTGCCAGTAAGCTTGATTAGAATGACTAAGCTCCGTCGTGTACCTGATCAACTGGAAGATGATGGAGAGTATGTCCAATAGCGCTATGATGAGAGCTGGCCTCTTCCTGCGGTGAAGTGGTTAGACCTTGAGCTTGCAGATTTAACCACATTAATGAGGCCGGTGGTCAAGTATTCTCAGTGGTGGGTTGACTAGCGAGTCCATGAGTTAAAGCGAAGAAGAGTAACCCTCACATGACTTACTAGGCAAGGTGGAATCATACTCCTCAAATGCAGGAGCATCTCACAGTGCCGAGTTGATTGAAATTACCAACTCCAAGAAGAGGAAAGAAGCAGCTACAAACGCAGAACCTGTTCAAAAGAGACAAAGGGTGGAGCCATCCCATTCCGCTACATCCAGAAATATTGATGAGATAGTGGCCACTGTGGATGATTCATTGGCCGACATGAGAATTCCTTCTCCGATTCATGAGGGCAATATTGAGCCAATCCAGCTACATGATGACAAGCCCCCATCTCCTACGGGCACAAAAATACTTGATTCAGAGAACGAAATGGATATCTAGAATGATGAATTTCAAGAGGGAATGATTTATGCTCTTAAAGGAATTTTGGATATTCCAGGTGGAGAAAATGTTCAAGAAGAGGACGACATTAAACAACCAACAATTCCTGATTGGTTGAAGGAAAGATTGAAGATATAGATGCCAGTTGAGACTCAGGAGGAAGATGACACTGCAGACTTCTTGGCTAGGTTAGAGCAAGTTGCTGTAAAGAAGCCCGCCAAGAAATTCTCCACGATCCAGAGGCACGAAGCCGGCTGTCGTTGTAAGAGACCAGGTGTCTCTCAACCCAAAACACTGTCCGGAAATCTGAGTTTTTGTTTGTTTTCTGTATTTTTGACTTTTTTGTAGGTTTTTGCATATAAAGAGAGAAATTGCGATTTTGCTTGAAATGCTTGAAAAATTATTAATAAATTCCAGAAGACTATTTTGATTGAAATAAGTCTACCGAACTGAAGCCAGATGATTTATTCAACTTCACAAATAATCTCACTGAGAAATACAAACGTTACAATTAGAAAAAGCAACTAATAATTAAAGAACTTGGACATGTTGCAGCCGCAAGAATGAAGACAATAAATGTACGGCCAAAGGACTGAAGCCAGTTACAACCCCCAAAATCCACGCCAGAACTCAGGAGACCCTAGGCGCACAAGATGGAAGAAGCAGAAGACCCAAATTGAAGGCGTATTTTCCAGTTGATGAAGTACGGCCCTTGCTGGTACAGAAAAGTACGGCGAACCAGCAGCAATAAAAATAGTACGGCTTCAAGAAGACAGTGCCAGAACACTGTGAAATGATCTCAGATAAGTCGCCACCAATAACTGATAAATAAACTCTCAAACCCTTCCTGAATCGATTCAATAAGCACAACTGCAACCTTTGTATGAAGTCACCCTGTTTGACAATCTTCAACTGTTATTTCATAGTCTCAGTATGTCAGATCTTGAAGAGGTAACGTTCCTCAAAACCTGTCAATCTGCAGAAACCCTGGTTTCTCAAACCCCAATGCTCTCAGAGAGAAAAGATAACAAATTCGAATAATTAATCACATAAGTTCGATTTGCTCTTTGAAAGAATATATAGTCTTCTCAAAATTTCGACTTTTCTCATTAAACCCATTAAAATTGCATTTAATAATAAATATTCGCCCTTTTCAATACTTGGGCTAATATTTGATTAAATGGCGTCCCTTTTCTTTTAATGAATATTAAATTCATTAAATGTTAATTTTTCCCCTTCATTATAAAGTATTAAAAATACTTTATAATTTGCCATTTAAATATTATCTTTTAATACTTCATTAAAATGACTTTATAATATAAAGTCAAATTAATTATTCTTTCAAATATTATTAAATGCTTCTGATAACTCTCGTTTGTTCAACCAAACATCAAACCGGGTTGATACTGAGTTGACCAGCTAAACCAGGTGCCCTGCCCAAAATAGCAGCTTTCGCCTGCTGACTTATTATAAATTTTAAGTATCTAAGAAAACCTCTCTGAAAGAGTCTGCGAAGGCCCAACCTGAATCAACTAAAGGAGTAATGTTCTTGAACACCAGATAACTGGCTCAAATGATCCTCTGCACACCTCTGTCAGCCTACGAGGATCAGAATGATAGGCTAACCTCTAATCTAGCTGTACTGACTAGGAAGGGGACATTACAGTCCGCCCTCCCTAAAATTGCTTGTCCTCAAGCAATCTCAACTCCGGATGCTGTAAAATCTCCTCGGACTCCCATGTAGCATCCGCAACTGGAAAATCTCTCCACTTGATGATTTCACGTCATAGCCTCCCAGAAGGTGTCACCTCTCTCTACAAAACCTAGAGGGGCGGCCTCGGGGTACTGAAAAATATCAATTTCCCTTCAATCATCAGGGTGCGGCTGGAGAGGGTATCGCATCTTGAGCAGATACCTTCTTGGTAACAGCAAAACGTTGTGATCCTGCTATCTGTGGTAGAAGTCAAATGTACGGCTTCCAGCACTTTCGTCGATGACTAAAATGGATTACGTAATAGCGATGTTTCAATTTCTTTGCCTTACTCTTCCTTGAGTAGGCGGCGATATGGTAACGAATTTTACCATATCGCCCACGCTGCAAAACTCAACCCTCTTCTGATCAGCATACTGCTTCTGCTGATTCTGTGCCCGTTGGATATTGTCTATGAGAGACCTCATAATGTCCTGTTGACTCTGCATCATATCTCCTGCGCTAGGCACTCTACTATCACTCAATATCAAATCCAAAAGGTTGGGCGCCTCATACCTGTACAATGCCATGAAGGGCGTCATCTGTATAGTCATGTGGTGAGTAGAGTTATAACAATACTCACAGAGGTATATCCACCTCACCCAAGCTCTCTGCTGTCCAACTATGTAATTACACAAATAACCTTCCACCCACTTATTGACAATTTCCGTCTGCCCATCTGTCTGTGGATGGTAGCTGGTACTCGGTGTCAGTTCGGTCCCACAGAGCCTGAACAACTCCTTTCAAAAGTTGCTCATGAACCAACTGTCTCTATCGCTGACTATCGTCCGAGGCAACCCATGTAGCCGGAATACCTCTCTGAAGAAGAGCTCTGCAGTCTGCGATGCTGTGAAGGTAGTAGTTGTAAATTTTAATGAACAGATTATATGCACAGAAAATTAATTCAAAATCAGACAATAACACAGCAGATACCCTGGGAAAACCCTCCTCTTGAGGGAGAAAAACCCAACATCAAAGATCTTCTCTTATATATAAATAATGGTGGCAACAATTCTCTTTACAATGAGGCCAATCACAAGGCCAATATTCAACACCTACACCAGATACAATAATAGATAATGATCTGCACTTCTGACTATTTAAATCTGCCCTTCAAAGAAATTCACAATCTGCTCTTGATAAGATTCACACTCAGCTCTTGATAAATTCGCACTTGACTGGATGAAATGAATTGAACTTAAATGAATGATGAATAGAAGAAGGTGACCTTGTATATATACAAATGTGGGAGAGGTCCCACGTCTTCATGTGCAAGGTCGGCCAAGATACAAAATAATATAATTATAAAATATAACTTATAAGAAAAGTCAGCCCTGTTGGCGTTTAAATTCGCACCTCTGGAATGCGGATTTGAAAACGGACAGCTATGCACAGATAAACTACTCTTCAAATTAGGAGGGGAAGCTCCCTCTTGCTGATGGTGTTTGAAAGAAAGTAAACTAAAACTAAGTTGCCTATCTTTTTGATCAGCTTAGAGCACAAGGTTTTAAACACAGCGCCGCCATTTGAGATTTTTGATAGAAGAAGTTCCCTTCGACTAACCCTAGACTAAAAGAGCGTTCCTAACCTCTCAAGTAATAGCGAGGCAAGAGAGTTAGAAATTAACAAAAGGGTGAGATTTTTAGAGCCAAAATACTTCAATAATCTCTCTTTCGAACACCTACACGCACTTCAGCATGGCTGGAAATGAAGATGTAAAAGTAGAACACAAATAGCGGAAATCGAGGATTTTTAGACCAAGGCAAAGGGCTCGCGGTGCATTTGCTCAAATCTACGGAAACAAAGCTCGCTTCAGCAGCGCGCCCAGACAAGAAATTGCAGCTAAGGAGGCTTTGGAAACTTATTCTTAACACTATAGAAACAGCAATCTTACTAACTCCTTG
This sequence comes from Sequoia sempervirens, assembly GCA_007258455.2. Classification (NCBI taxonomy): domain Eukaryota; kingdom Viridiplantae; phylum Streptophyta; class Pinopsida; order Cupressales; family Cupressaceae; genus Sequoia; species Sequoia sempervirens. The sequence goes on from VDFB02012011.1 coordinate 11,768, forward strand.
TTGGCTAAAGAGGCTCAACAATTTGCTTATCACAATACAAATGAACAATACTTGAGCAACAAATAGAAGGCACAATAGGCTCAGCGTTTTGTTCTCATAAGCTTAGGATTCCAACTAATTGAACTGAAGTTGAATAACAACTTGCTACCTGGTGGGGCTAGCAATTTTGCTATGACGAGAATGTCGTTAAAGAAACTAATGAGCAAAGGCTCTTATTTATATAGACAAAAGCGGTATTTTAGGAACCCTAAAGAATCTCCTTGCTTTTCACAATCCTAGGAGCTACCTTTCGACCAAGCAAGCTTTAATACTAAATCTAGAAACAAGATAACAACTAAAACCCTAAAAAGCAGAAAAAGCGGGAAACGCCAACTATTACATCTTATCTGCTTTCTATCCTCAAAGAATGGATAAGGATGATTCCAAGAATAGAAAGAAAGCGGGAAAGAAAGCTTCTAGAAGAAAGCTGCTTTAAAGCTCGATCACATCCACTAGGAAGTTAGAAATTGTGTCCCGGTTCAGTGCATCTATGCCATCAACAGCAAAACACCGCTTTTCAAGAATATCTTCAGCATCTGCAATAGATTTCAGGAAATCTTCGGCCTGTTGGCACTTTATGGAGCACTAGCACGACATCAAGCCTTGACTATCAACCCAGCCAAGCCCCAGGCACAACCTGCATGAATAACGATACGGAACCCCAGTTTACACCTCCTCAACAAGCCCGGCGTAGAGAACCATCTTTCAAAGCTAATGCAGGGATCTCTCTATGTGAACTGTGAAAAGAAAGGAAACAGCCCTCTCTTTGTGCGTAGGTGATGAATTCTTAGGATATCCTCTCATAAGTTTAAAGTGAGAAATATGATGCTCTCTTAAAGCCAAGGGATTTGTCTTTCATTGCTCCTTTGGAAACCCGGTGATCCATAGAGTATCTAAATCAGCAATGATAATCTAATGCCTAGAGTTTATTTCAGCCAATGTTTGTTCAAATCCTTGGATACCTTGACGAAGTTCATGAGGATTTTCTCTCAACTGGAACATTCGAGCCAAGATCTCCCTTCCTCTGACAATGAAGCCCTCGATCCACTCCTGAGTCTCTTTCCCACATATGACCAGCTGTCTTAACTGATGGTGATCAGTTGGTGTCTCCAAGACTTGTGGTAGCAACTGGGTTGCTTGTGAAGAAACACGAACAAGGTTAGAAATGAAAAGCTTAAGCTGCTGATTTTCAGCCTTGAGGGCTGCCTTGTCTTCTCCATCTTTAAGTACTCTTTCATGAAGGTTTTCGGATACAACTTTGAAGAGACTCAAATCTGCATGTCTGGTATTTCTACCGAGATTGGTCTTGACCATGACAAAATCATCCATGTTTACCTCATCCCTATTCTTATCTTCTGGGGGCACTGCAGTCTCTACGACAATCTCGTTATCAGGATTCCTATCAAAATGAACTTGCTTCTTTGCCTTCTTCTTAGGAGGTTCCTGATAGATATTATCGAGATCATCAACATTCACTTGATATGAAGGCCTTCTCCTAACCCTTCCTAAGGAGTTCTCAAGCCAAGACACTGTAGTATCTTTACTAACTTCCTCAGGAGGTACTGTTGCAATCTCTTCATCATCTTCGATATCAAGATCAATGTGAATTGGTGAAGAACCCGTCAAAGGTACAGAAACATGTGTCGAAGGTGGCTCCTCTGCTTCATTTTGAGGTATGAGCTCGACAGGAGGAACTTCTAAATCAACTGTAGGCTGTTCCTGTATGACTATGCCTGAGAAATCTAACCTTCTTTTTACA
>VDFB02012012.1:0-20583 GCA_007258455.2 Sequoia sempervirens
TAATAAAATAAGCAGTACACATGCTGAAGAGAACCAGAAGGCCTTGCTCTTACTATTTTGTATAGCCATGTTTTGCATTGTGTGTTTATTCTCCTCCATTTGCTACCCCTATTTATAATGGGTGTTGTCTACTTACGTGTAATACACGGTGAGAGACGCTTTTGGGTAACGCTCACGGAGCTTTAGAGTTGACAGTCAGGAGGATGAGCTCCTCATTTTCAGAAGACTATTATTGCTTCTATTAGAACAGTTTTTCAAAATGTTACATGAGTGAGTTGCACAGATCATTTTCGGACTGTTTGATCTCGTGGACGAACGATATTTTGTTGGTATGTTCTGTCTAATCCACAGCTTCTTACAACTTTTTGCCAGCATTATTTATATAGTCTGCAGAAAAGTAATAAATAAATTAACAAGGCCAAGGCCAACCACATGGTGCTAGAATTTGTAGGACAATTAAATATTGAATAAATTTGGGAATATGAAAATACTTCAATGATCTATATGACCTTTGCAAAAATATAAGACATATGCAAACTAACTTCTTAATCATCTAAACATATTATCTTTTTAGTTTATGTAATTTATGTAAAAATATTGATGTCAATAAATAAGTTTGTCAAACAGAAACCTATTTTTTTTCTTCAATTTTTTAGAATTTTAATTTAATGAGTTTATAAAAAGGTCACAGACAATGAACAATTATTTCTTAAGTCAATCTGTCTATAACACACAAAACATTTTATTCAATCTTGATCACAAGAAATAATTTTTTTAATTTATAAAGTTAAATATTTTACATGTTCATTTTAAGAAGATTGAATTTTATTTAAAGAGAATTTTTTTTTTGTTTTTGATTGTATTATGAAAATAAGGATGGAGAGTATTTTTTATTGATGCATAGTAGGGAATTTATACAAATAAGAGAAGTAAACGGTTTTGAATGAAATAGTTACGAAGATAATTGTATATACCTACCACATTAACCAAACAATGTAATAATTATCTAACATTCCCCCCTTATTACATTGTTCCTACAACTGTATTCCCTAAAAGCTCTTATTCACTTTGCCAAGGGAACCCCCCTTAAGCCTTACATAACAAAATTTGTTGATTACAAAATGTTTATACATCCTTGTAAAGATCTTCCTTGAAGAAACAAATTCTGGATTAGGTGGAACTCCATCAAATTGTCTCATGACCTTTGAAAAGGTGTAGCCCCTAGCTGAATTCTCGAGTTCTTCCTACCATGAACTCCCGAATCACAACCTCGAGTGCTCGCTGGACAACCATCCATATTGAGCTCCACACCAAACACTTTTATATGTCTCCAAAAACAATCTTCACAATACATGTATCTTCAAATCTATTAGCAACAATAAGGAAAAAAAGGAAACTAAAACTAAAAATGCTTCTCATGCAAAGCATCATCTCAAAGCAAGAAGCTAACTTGAGATGATGGAAATTCCCCCATCCTCCGATGTCACCAAACTTTAGTAAAGTGAAGGCTTATAGTATTTCTTCAAGATCACTAAGAGAGTCATAAATAATAGCTTCATCATTTGATGAATCCTCATTCTCAATGCAAGCAATGTTACCTTCATTGGTTGTATCTTTGAGTTTTCCTTTAAGAACATCTCTAGCTCAAGTTTTACAATACCAACCTATGTGACCTTTTTTTCTTACAATAATAACATTTAATTTCATAATTGCTTGTACTTGTCTTTTTATTATGGTTTCGAACATATAATACATTCTCCAGTTGAGAAACATCTTCTGAATCTTCTGCATTTGTTCTCTTTTCTTTTGCTAAAAGAGCTGAAATCATATCCTCTAAATTTTGAGAGGTTATTTGGTTGAGTGTAAAAACAACATTATTGTATTTTGTAGGCAAGTTGTTTAACAAAATAGCTTTAGCATCTTCATCATCTACTAGAGCCTCAATTTCTGCTAATTGTTTGATGAGAGACCTCAAGCTACTTATATGACTTGACATTATGATTCTATTTTCCATTTTGAACCTAAACAATTGAAGTTTTAGAGAAAATTTTGCATTTAATGCCTTTATTCCAAACAATTTATTTAGATTATCCTAAATTTCTACTAATAATTTATCCAGATCTATATGATGTAATTGTGAAACAGAAAGAGAAAGACTAATAATAACATTGGCTTTATCATCTCTACTATTACATTATAATAACTCAGTTACCTCTGTATGTGTTGTTTCTTTTCCACTCACTATTCCCCATAAATCCTTATTCATTAATTGCATCTAATTTTTTATTTTCCAAGTATGAAAATTGAAACCAAAATACTTATCTAATTTATCTACTACAATCTCCATAGCAATATATCCTTTAAATTAATCTCCTCTCTATTGAAACTAGATGTTCCAAATTCAAAAACAATTTTGATGTGAGCAATAGTGATCTCTATGGTAGTGAGCAATATTATATGAAAATTCTAGGAACAAACTAGCATAGATTATAGGATTAGTAAAATACAATGGGCACACCATGGAAGAACATTCGTTATGATTCAATGAAACCCTATCTCCACATTTCTTCACTCTATTGCGAATTCATTTATATTTTCTCATATACTTGAATCCCTTGATCTTCTACACTACAGATCCTTCAAAACATAACAAAATGCACCAACAACATTAAATCCATGATTCTACTTCAGAACATTAAATTGCAAACACAAAAAACTAGATTGGAAGACTCCAATCCGTTGACCTCCACCTTGATCTCCCTTTGCATGTATGCCTCTTATAGAATATTTTAACACAAATCTACTGACCTCCTGAAACTGCTTCAAGATTCATAAGCAGTGCACAGACACAAGAAAGGCTCCATTAATATTCAGGCTAGGCGTGACAATCAACTACTTCACCAATTGATTTTCATCACATCAAGCCAAAGCATAACCAAAAAGAATGAGAGGAAGCTCTGCTACTAGTTGTTATGAAAATAAGAAGGATCGAGAGTATTTTTTATTGATGCATAGTATTGAATTTACACAAATAAGAGAAGTAAATAGTTTCAAATGAAACAATTATGAAGATAACTATATATACCTATTGCATTAACCAAAAAATGTAATAATTATCTAACAGATTGGTTCAGAACCAACTTATTAGTAACTAACTAAAAGAATTTGTGATTGAGATCCCACAAGCCCTAAATGATATTCGGAAGAGAAACCTGTCACACATGAATGAGAAATTACACAACAAAATATGTGAAACAATAATGATTATTGATTATTGAATGATTACAATGAAGGATTGAATATCCTTATGTAGACTCAGGCAAACTCAACATGAGACCCTGAATTATGGAGTTCTGACTAAGGAAGGAGTGATAACATAATGTTTCAATCAGTTAAGTGACTTTATCTTGTGAACAACACAGAGAATAAAGCGCATGACTAATTGAAATGCATAATTAATGCAATAACACTCACAATCAAAACTAGATGATCTTTTCCTAAGTTTGCATTAAGAACTACAGTAAATTAATGATGATTAATTTACTCCAACACCCCCCTTGAATGAAAACTAAGGAGAGGAAAAAAATGATGAAGGAGAAGAATGCAAGTACAATAGATGTCCCCCTTGATAGGAGAGAGAAAATGAAGATATGAATCCCCCCCATAATGAAAGAGTTCCTATGCCAATGATGAACGCCTGAAGACAAAATAAGATCCACTACTTGTAAACAAAATTTCTCCCCTTAGGAAGAAAATGATCCATTAGTGATTGGAGAAGCCAAACCAAAAGAATGGGTGATTTTGAAATCCAAATCTAGATGATGTGTGCCTCTAAAACTACTCATGTGTCCACATGTCAAAAAGTGATGATGTCGATCCAAGATCCTATGAAGACTAATAGAGAACAAGCTACAAAGGTGATGAAGATGGTGGGCCAACAACCATGATGTGGATATCAACAAAGAGGAAAGGAGAAAATTCAGGTGAAAAAAATCCTAACAAATTATTCAAACCTAAAGAAGAAAGTTACAACTACTAAAGAACTACAAAGATGCCCTCTGTTAGGGGTGATGCCATTTTTTTATCCAATGCTCAATATTGTCATGCTAGAAAGAAACTCTAGAAGCACATGAGGATCCAACTCTGGAATCGCATGTAGTCAGAAATGTAGAATAGAAGAGTTCACTTTTGCTTGTCGATTGGAGGAACAGTGTGGAGCTTGATAGTTAATTAGCAACTTTTAATATTCTAAGTTTGTTTATTCAGAAGAAAAATGAAAGAAACCTATACTAGATGCTTAAGTAGAAAACCCCATATGAAACTTTATATAAGCTCAATTTTTACAAAGCTCCAAATTTTCCCAAATCTTTATCATGTGGTGCTCGCAAAGCACATACAATATTTAAAGAATCAACAAGGAAGAAAGCAAGGAGCATGCATAAAAAAGGGAAAGAAACATGCATGCATCTAGAAACAAAGGTTTACATCTGCCTCCATTTTGGTGAAAATCTTTACAAAAATTTGCCTATAAATTACCAATGGTGCCCTCCTACCAACCTTCACAAGCTAAAAATCAACTTCTTCACGAGCTGTAAATCAACTTTGACAACAACAATTCGAATGCTAAACAAAAATTTCCAACTTTGACAGTTGCAAAAATTATGAATCGCATAAGTCAAAACAGGGGTCACATCAGCAAAACAGGGTACACCAATTAGGCAATGAATGGAAAATTGCAAATAACAACCCCAAATCAAGAAAGAAATTATAATTAACAGAGATTGCAATGTGTAATTATCTTATTGAAAAATGTTCCACAAATTGTAGCACTCTCAGTTTACACCATGCCTCTCTATTCACTAATCGCGACAATTTTCTTATGGCTTGCTAGTATCTCCTCCAAAATGTAGGATGCAGCCTATCAAAATGCCCATAAGTCTAAGTCCAGGCCTAGGTGTGGTTGTGAGGGAGCTTCGCTTAGCCACACAATATGCCAAACTCAAATTGGCCCCCCAAATTATCGTACACCTTTGAACCATGAGGCACAACCTGCAAAAGGCAAATCATGTGGCCTACCAAAGTAAGAGTGTGTGGTATCTGCACCAAACATGCCTACAAATGAGTGGCCAACTGTGTGCAAAAAAAGGTTGATTGGGTGTCTTCACAATGCTCAACAAATGTCTGTGCTTCATGCCAAAGCTGACCTCCACACTCCAAACCGTGTAGATCGTCTATGGCTTGAAAACGTCTTTGCAAGACTCTGATTTCTATATTACTTATGCAAAAAATTCTTCAAAAAAGTGAACAAGGATCTTCAGATATAAAGCTTTGATACCATAAAAGAATCTGTGATTGAGATTCCACAAGCCCTAGATGATATTCTAAAGAGAAACTTGTCAAACATGAATGAGAAATTACACAAAAAAATATGTGAAATGATAATGATTATTGATTATTGAATTATTACAATGAAGGATTGAATATCCTTGTGTAGACTTAGGAAAACTCAACATGAGACCCTGAATGATAGAGTTCCAATTGAGAGAGGAGTGAGATAACAAAATGTTCCAATCAGTTAAGTGACTTTATCTTGTGTGCAACACAAAGAATTAAGAACATGACTGATTGAAATGCATAATTAATGCAATAACACTCGCAATTAGAACTAGATGATCTTTTTCAAAATTTGCATTAAGCACCAGAGTGAATTAATGATGATTAATTTACTCCAACACTAATTAAACAAGAAAAAACAAAAAAAGCACTTAAAATTTTTTTTCCAAATTTTTAATTTTATTGACAATAAATCTTTAATGTTCAAGTAGCCATTTAAAACTTGATGCATCTACATATTTTAAACATTTAAAAAATGATATTTCCAAAAAAAGTGATTGAGCATTTTATATTGCTTCAAAATTTAAACAAATAAAAAAGCAATTCTTCTATTATATTTAATAGTTTATCTTAAAAAAAACTATATATAAATTCCAAACAATGACTATAAATATTGTAACATTTTATATATTTATTTATGCTTTGTTTCAAAGTCATTTCTTATAATATAACCAACATAAATGATTTAATTTTTCAAAAAAGATAAACACTTATTGTGTGAAAATTTCAAAATATTTAAAATTTCAATCAATATCATTGATGTTTTCTATCATTAATTTCTTTCTAGAAAAATTAAAAAAAAGAAATAAAAAATAAAAAAATAAAAAATCTTATATGATAATCCCAGAGAAAGACATTAATTCAATTCAAATTGATTAATACAATTACATATACAACATCTTTATCATTCAATTACTTCTACAAAATTTTCAATTTCCATATTTTCTACACATTGATAAAGACCTTGAAAATATAATCTTTAAAGAGATTCTTTATTAGCCGATAGGCTATTATAGGTGAGAATTCAACTGGAAAAGTCTTACTGTCTAATGCCGAAATTTTTTTTAGGATTCTCCCTGCCAGATTTTGGACGTCTTCCTTGCGTTTCCCAAAGATGCGTACGATTGTTTTGTACACTTGACCCCTCACTTTTCTGAGGGGTCCCTTGTCCTGTGCATGCCTACGATTGAATAGAAGTCAGCCAGGACAGCTACAGCTACAATGTCTTATAGAAAATTCGTCTCCCCCAACTTCTATACATTGAATGATGTCCATACCCATTTTCAAAGCAACGCCAACCATCTTTTCTAGCTTATGGAAGTGAGCAAAAAGGCACATAGAAATCGTCATATGGTGTCAGGTAGAGCGGCACTTGTAAGTACTTAAAACAAAGCACTCAAAAGGTTGCTTATGTAATAGGTATGGCCCAGGCGGATGTTCCAGACCATTCTTGGGGTTGCAATTTAATAGTCCACCAAAATTTCCATGCTTATAATAAATGTCTACAAACGTTAAATATCTCTCACCTGGATGCAAGCTTACAGAAGACGAACGAATTTGGCTGCTTCTTTCAACTGCATGTACCTTTTAATAGGCATTTTCTACATAGTTTTTTATTTAAGTTTGTAGTCAAGGGAAGAAGCGAGAACGCTTGGAAAAGGCCTAGAGAGATTTGGACCTAGAGAGATTTGGAATTGGTTCAAATTATATTGTGGCTGACCAATTTTTGTGAGTAGCAACCTCCCAAAGTCCACATCTTAAGGCTGTTTAGATATTCTTTTTGGCTAATTAGAAATTCTGTTTGGCTTTTTCAAGAGTGGAGGAGAGGCATCATCCCAACTACCTCTCTTGACATGCTTTTTGTGCATGCCTCTGCCTTTGATTGGTTTTTTATGGTCCATGATTCCTGGTAAGCATGCTTTCTTATTTAACATCTTTGTAAGCATTTTTTATTTCATAAAATTGCACCAAGTAACTCATACATAGCGTTATCTACCATATACCGACCTTTTCCTTTCATTTTTCAATAAAACAAATTTGAGGTTTCTTTACTTGGTTAAAATCAACAGACATCGAAGCATCTTAAATTTAATCTTACTTTTTTTCGGGTATCAAAAGTTATGAAGGTTTCTATTAACTGCCATGTTGTAGATTACTTCATATTTGTCTACGTAGTTACCATGTATCCTGGGGGAACATTCAAGATGTTTAAGAGTGTGGCTAGAAGACCGCCCAATCGTTTCAATCCTTGCCTATAGTTAAAGCAAACCAGTTTGCTTCTATTTATTTTGTAGGAAGTAGGAAGACATGAGTGGCTATGGCACAAAGGTGAAAAAAATATATCGCAGCCTTGAAAGGACGAAAGGTGTAGACAAGTATATAGACTGTGTTATTTTTGGTATGCCTATGGCTTGTGGCCACAGTATTTTCCTTTGATGGGAAAACAAGCTTATTAGTGTTAAGAAGAACGCATGGTGAGACTTGAAGTAGATAGATACGTGATGATAAAATGCAGCCACAGGCTTACTTTTCCAGTTCCATCCTTCGAGGGTTGGATTGGTAAGGCTATTTAGTGAAGAGAAAAATGTATCATGCCTATTCATCTAAGGAAAGAAATGCTAGGTAGGGTTTTTGGTCAAATATGGGAAATGTGGGTAGCTCCCTTGCTTAGGTGATCCAGATCCAAGACATGTGCCGATGCAATTGGGGACTCACTCTAAAGTTTTTGTTAATTCGTATTTTATTTTTGCTTATCATATAGAGACCTAGATTCTTGAAGAATATTATATTGGTTCATTGTTCATGCAAAATATTAATGTTGTTTCGCAAGCAGCAGAGGCTGAAGGCTGGAATAGCATTTCGAGAGCAGTAATAACTCATGGTTCCCTTGATTGCTCTACAAAATTCCTTCAAACAATCAATGGTCAAATTTTCTCCAGAATATCTTGAATAGGTATTGAAGCGACTTTTTTCCCCTATACAGACATATAGGAGGTATATTAGCTGATGAAAGGACCGTGGCCATGGCTACCCATCACTAGAAAATGTGTTCCCAGCTTTTGAACACTTTCATAGATTTTCCCTTTTGGCTCCCCAATCACAACATGGGTTTTTTCCCTCACATTGTAACGATTGCAGATATCCAGAGTATGCTTGAATATCTTGTGGGTAGTCCTCAGTTCTTCACATTCAAGAAGATAAAATACCTCACTGCTCAAAATGTAAGCTGCAAGAGACAAACAGTAACACACTACTCATTAGTGTATAATCCAACAATGCATACATAGTATTCTCACACACATCAACTAAATCTCCATCAATTGAGATGGGGGCAGCTTACCGGGGCCAGAGGTAATGATAACAGGGGGCTGAACATGAAGCAACGTGAATGTCTAGCAATGTTGAGAATCATATGAGTAGCCATGAGATGCTTACAAGCCCATTCACAGGCACGCATACCCTCTTGGCTTTGATCCACCACAACTACAATATTCACCATATTCATCACTTTATCTTTTGATACTTCAACTTTCTCCATTACTTTGCAGTTTAGGCTTTGAATTTTTTTGTTACTTTGTGATGTATATAGGATGTTGGTTTGCAAGATTGCCCGTGGTTACATAGAAAAACTACTTATGGGGAATGGCAGCTGATTGTTTTCTAGAACGAATGGAATCCTTCAACTATTTATGGCCCATTGAATCATTTTATGGTGTTTAGTGGACCGTCGATCTCAGAAGATTGTTTGTTAGGGTAGGTGGCTATTAGGACAGCAGTAATCCCTTCATTTGGACGATATTTTTTTGTCATAGGCAATGTCTATCCAGGGCTATGGATAGACATTTTCTGATGCAATGTACTTTTTATTGTGCTCAGAGTTTGTTGGGTCTTTTGTTGTCAAGATTTTTAATTAACAAAAGGCATATTCTAACTTAGCTTGATTTCTTTCTGAAAATTCTTTTCCTTAACATTGTAACTTATTTATTATGTCAATTCTTGTATTTTTTTCCCCTTCCCTTCAATATACTGCCAGAGTATATCCTGCTATCTGCAATGGTATCAATGCACGCTTTTGTATGAGCAATTTTTTTGTCATAAGAAGAATCATATTTATCTTCCATCAATGTCTTGTTTGTTAAAATATTTGATATTTTCCATATTGTTTTTTGCAGTCTCTACAATCTTGCACAATCACGTCTTGTTTCTGCATTTATAGAGGTAGTAGCAACTAAACTAGGGGAATCGAAAGTTACTCTATGTAGCTTTCAATACCAGCTTTCTGCTTTCACTATAGAATTATGGTTGACAATAAAGAACAAACTAACTAGATATTTCATTGTTTAATTTTTTTTCTTTATTCTTTCCTATCACTAATTAGTAATACTAATCCTTTCATTCAAATCACTATTACTTATTGTTTTTTACCATCCTGAATTCTTAGTTGATGCCATTATTAAGACTTATTGTTTTTAAGTGCTATTAAATTTAGCAAACTATATGGATAGTGCTTTTTTTTTAATCCATTGTTATTAATGTATTTTAATTTTAATAATTTGATATTGCTAACAATATTTATACTAACTTTAATTTTAATTTCATCCTTAGTTCTTAATATCATTATTGTCCCTTTTTTTTTTGAAAAATAATATGTTCAATTTTTCTAATATCGAATAGAAGAAATAAAGTTACTATGAGGTGAAAAGGAACGGTTAGTAATGAGGTGAAAAAAATGATAGATAAAACGTTACTCTTAGATCCTAACTTAGTTTTAGGCAACTCCACGGATTATTCATGTTTAAAGATTCCTTAAATAAAGGAGAGGTGAATATATTTCTTTATCTTTTTAGCTTTTTTGAAAAAAAAACATATGAATTATAGTAAAAGTATGTGTTAAGGAATTAAAAAAGAGAAGGAAATGCTATATTTTCTTTAGAGAGAAATGATTTTTTTTTTTTTTAAATTAGGTTTTTAGGCTAAAAAATATAATATATTAGGTTGTAAGAGATATTTATTACCATTAGAATTTTAAATTACCTTCTATGTGAAACTCTTTGTATTACTTATTTAATTAGCACCTTCTATCCCTAAGATTTTTTACCAAGCATAAATTCAAAGTCTCACCTTTTGGGGCAAAGACGATCTCATAGGAAATGAAGATATTATTCTTTTTTTACCTTCATAAAATATAATTATAGATAAGAAAATTTAATTTATTATTATATTCAAAATCTTTGTATTGATATAAAATAATTAAATAAATATTCTATGTTTTATTTTAGGCCTTTTCCTTTAGGTGAAATAGATTCTATAAAATATATATATTATTTACTATTTAAAAAATATTTATTAAAAGATGTTCATAGAGGATAATTTATGTAGTTGAAATGGATACTCATTATTATTATCATATATTTATTTAATTTTATATTATTTCATAGAGTATATATAGTCATAAAAAGAGATAAATGAATTCAATTTATAATCAATAGATAAAACAATAACATTTTATCCTATCTTTCAAGTTTAGTCTTGAACATTGCATCAACAATTATTGTTTTGTAATATTAAGGGTATCAGTATAGGCTTAGTTGTAACAAGATGAGTAGTACTTTGCAAGTGTCAAGTGGTTATAAGGTTATCGAGTTTATAATATCATTTATAAGTGTCAAGTGTCAAGTGGTTGTAAATAATAATAAATGCTTAAAGGGTTGCTAAATGATATATTTTAAACTTAGACCATTTGTTCACATATTCATAACATGTATATTTAATAAAAAATAAGGGTTGCATGCATAACTAAAACTGGAGTAAAAGACATCTATTTATTAATTGTAGGTATAGTTTGGCTTATTGTGTTTCCTTTGGAGCAAGCCCTCCTTCGTCTAGAGCACCCATACCCTCTTGAAGCTCTGTTTTACATTTTTTAGTCCATGCCATTTCTAATTGTCTATTTATGAATCATACAAATGCAGCTTTCATTGTTATCAAATAATTAGATGTGTTCCTATTACAGAACTCCCCAGGTAATGGAAAACTTGCAACCGCCTGCAGACATTATCACCATCTCTAGCAGCTCATCTGAGGGAGACATTATAGGATCAAAGTTTTATGCTCCTCCTCCCTCGCCATCAGGCTCTTGCTCTGTTGATTGGTCTGCGTGTACTGAAGCAACGTTGCAATCCTCATAGAGAACATTATGTGAGGTTGCGATAACACTATTGAAGATGTTAAAAAGATGTGATGAAGCATTTCATGTGCAAAACGACGACGTCGAGCTGGTGCAATAGGCAGTCCAAAAATTCTATACAACATTTCTTGTTTTGGATGCGTACTGCGACTCCCTCCAAGCATTAAAATATGATGCATTGTATGGCATGGGAAATGCTACTAGGATTAAGGAATCTTTTCTGAAACTCCTAGTGGACATACAATAGATTGTAAATAGCTTGCGTAATATAGCTACCTATTTTTTGTCATGTTTTGGAAAATGGTTTCCATTTTGATACAAAATCGAGACATCAACTTATGATTTGTTTTTAAGGTGGGGAACATGGCTTCCATCTTGATACAAAATGTAGACACTGATTGCTAATCATCCGACCCCTTCTTTTTTTCTAATGTACCAAATAGTTAAACCTTGTATACATTTTCAAAAGATATACTATGGTGGGAAAAATGTACACCTCCTTCCCCCTATCTACTGCTTTGTCCTTTGGTACTTTCCATTGTAAAGATACATCAAACAATATGACAGTTGACTCGATGTTTCTAAGTGTGAATTTTGTGTATGCTTGACTTCATGTATCTTACATCTATTCTAAGTCAAGTACAAACATGCATGTTTGAGCTATTATAATCCAAAACTATATATGTCATGTACACGATTGTCAAAAAATGAGTTTCGCTGATAATGAATCGCATAGAGAGTATTTATTTTTCCTTTGCTCGCTCCACAAAATGGGGTGGATGGTAATAGAAAGTGTGAAAAAAATTAATTGTTCTAGGCGTGGTGCTCCTTGCACCCATCTAAATTTTGTTGTTGGGCTCATCTTTCACCTGCTCAACTATATCTACCAATTAGTTGCTATTGTTTGATGGAAAGGTTGTTTTTTTTACTTCTTTGCACAACGCCTTACATCCAATTCATTTTTGTAGGCTTCTTTTGTTGACTCACACCATGGCAAGCTTACTGACTCCAGATGCAATTAGATTGATGCATGAAGGAAATGTGGCTTTGGAACCTCATGTCAAAGGTTATGTAGCTATGAAGTCTGAAATACGTAGCTATAACATGAAGAAAGGAAGTGGCCACCTCTTTACCTTCAATATCATAGATTGTGCAAGAACTGAGACATGTGTGACATGCTTCAATGAAGCAACTCACATCCATTGCAATAAAATAATCATAGGAGCTACATACACATTCTCTAAAGGATTGATATGCCTATTAATAGACTCTATAACAAGCTGTTAATAGACTCTATAACAAGCTTAATAGTGGGTTGGAAATCTCACTTTTTCTTGACTCAAGGGTTACCCTCTGTGAATATGACGCTTCAATCCCAAAATACCACTACTCTTTCACACCTCTCTATGCATTAGTAAGAAAAAGCAATAGTTTGAATGTTGATGCTATTAGAATTGTCAATTGCGTACATCCATGCTCCACAATTAGGAGAAGAGATGGGATAGAGGTTGCAAGAAAAACGTTAACGATCTTTGAAATGACCAACATAACTATAGATGTTACTTTATGGGTATCATCGGCTGAGAAGGAGGGTCCACAAATCCACGAGAAATACCTTATGCATGAATCAACAATTCTCACTATTAGATATGAGCATGTCTCTGAATTCAATGACAAGGTGATTAACACCTCATCAGCTACAAAACTATGGATAGACCCTCAAATAGAGGAGACATAGCAAATTAAAACTTGGTTGAAAGGAAATGACATTGACATTCTCAACTACAACAACTGTCTCTAAAAAGTGAAGGTACACAACTCTTATTCCTTTCTCCCTCACATCTGCTATAGATCATGAATAAATTAGCTACAAGGACACAAGATCAAGGCTAAAGCACACATTTTTCTCAAGGGCATTGACGTCATCAATTAACGTTGACATCAACAACTCCAACATATTCATGCTCTTATGGTACTTTTGTAATTATATTGGAAAAAGATGGTTTCCACTAATAGTATTATGATAAATTGGAAAATGTAGCAATCATTGTGCTTTTCAACAAATTATGATCGCATCTAATCATTCCCTTGCTTTTCCTATGCAACCCTTGAACACAAATGCCATATAGCATAGCCCTGCATTGTCAGCCACCAACAATTGTATAGTCCATAGCCGGCCCCTTTCATTTGCGGTTTTGGTCTCCCTCCAAATAGTTTCTTTACAAAATTATTCAAAAATATTTTTGCTTGTCATAAAACAATTTTCCTATATCATTGATTGCCAACAACTGTACTTGGTCCAATTGACCTTAAATGTTGGAGGCCTTCCCCAATTGTACATAATAGATAATGTTGTTCACCTATTTACCATATCATACCACTTCAAATTAAGTTCCATGTGTTCATACTTACCCCTACTTGCTCCCCCTCACCAACTTGAATTTTGTAACGCATACAAGGTCTTCAAAATAAACTATTTGCACTTTTCCCATGTGATTTTCCCCTCTTTTCCATCCAACCCATTGCCATATATAACCTTCTATTGGTGTAACCATTGCACCTTGTTGAGGGTTGCAGATGTATATTTTGGACCAAGATTCTCTCTTGCGCCAATGAACTAACCAAGATTAAAGTTGGAGGAGCTGAAAGGCTATTAAAGAAGCTTCTAATTTAACTCGTCAAAAGGTGACCTTACAAAGAATTAAGAAGATCCTCAAGTAATGAGAAATTCTATGGATAGCGGTCAAAGAAGGATCTGATATGGGTAGTGATGGACAACAGATTTGACAAGAAGGAACTGCAGTTACACGGTGCCTGTTGAGAAAATAATCTTCGCACATTCGGTTGTCAGCACTCAAGTCAGTAGAATATCTTGATCCATGTCTGAGAGAAGATTTGATGCAGAACCTTGTTCCGAGATATGATGAACCCAAAGAGATTTGTTGAGAATTACGACACCGTATTGTGCGGAAGATGATGGTTGTTGATTTCAAGGGTCACACTGATGGTTATAAGAGAGGAGCAAAATCAAAGAGAGAATTTAATAGGACCTTGTAGGTCCAAGTTCTTGTAAATGGCAATTTCCTGCTTGAGATGTCTCATTATTCAACTGTCAAAAGATAATAGATTAATGGTTTATGTGGCCATCTTTAACTGGGTCCCAAATTTGATGATTTCACCCGACTTTAGTGAATTCCACTTTCATGTGGGGCCTACCACCCACATCCTCTTTTAGAGCACACTATCTAATCTAAGAAGAAATTCCTATGTAAGACTTCTTCATAAAGGGTTATTTTGGATCTAACAATTCCTATCTCCTACTTAGAGTATTCCCACCACCCACTCACCCACATTAACTTTTTCTTTTAATGACAAATGTCCACCAATTACACACTATATCACAACTACCTAGTGCATGTGATTGGGGAATATTTCATCCGATGTTTTAATTATTTACAAGGGGGGCCCTTCACATGTGTCTAACAATTGTTATGTATTGGATCTTGTAGGCACACTTTTAAATGATTAGTTGATTTCAAATTGTTCAACAATAGTCATAATTGTAAAGAAGGATGTGTTAGATTATGCAAGAAGCAAGAACCGAGCCAAGATTTGATGTCGGACATAGATCAAATGCAACTCCACTTAATAGATGATCAAAAATCAAAATAGCAGAATGAAGAGAAATCTAAAATGAGAGAAAAATAGAGACAAGGCAAGAGAAAATGTAAAATACTCTCAATACTCTCACCAAGCGATCACCAAACTAGTTGAACTAGTGAAGGTGAGAGGAGAGTGCTCCATATATGGAAAAATAAGGGAAAATACATCCAAGATGTGCATTAACTCCTACTACCCATAAAAGGTGTGAGGTTATCACCTACTTGGTAAATAACAAAACATGTCGCATAACCTCCTTAGGTGAAGACAAAAGGGAGGTAGCACATAAAGCCAAAAGAGGGTGAGAAATCCAATTACCCCATAACCTACCTAGGTAAAAATAGAATAGTGGTTATGAGAGGTGGCACAACAAGCCAAAAGAGGATGTGTAATTCAACTATCCTTGTGTGAGAGAAAGTGACACATGTAGTTGATGTAATTCGCCACATGTCTTCATATTAACCACACCTAATAAACCTAAGCAAGCTTAAATAGTATGTGTAGGAAAAATGAAATACCCCTAACATAAAGAAAATAAAAAACCAACACTAACATGCCCCCTTAAGGGTAGCTTAGGTGGGTGAAAAGATGGGTCCCGAAAAATAAAGCCATGTTAGGTACCCATGTACATAGAGATCCCCCACATAAGAAGAAGACCCCATAAGAGAAATAGCCCCACCCAAATCAAGAGAGAAAAAATGAAGGACTAAGGAGCCCCTCCTAAAATAGACACTTGTCGTACCCCAACCAAAACTCGCAAATGAAGGAACTTTCTTTCAGTGAAGGGTTTGGTGAAGATGTCTCTAGCTTTCTCCAATGTAGAACAATACTTAAGATCAAAGATGCCTTCCTGAATTAGCTCCCGAATGTAGTGCATATGAATCTCAATGTGTTTCATCCTCTAATGATGAACTGGATTCCTTGAGATCTATATTGCACTCTAATTATCACAAAGATGGTTGTAGGCTTTCTAACTGAAATACCAAACTCAGTGAGAATATTTTGAAGCCAAATAGCCTCAGTGGTGGCATTATCTACCCCTCGATACTCAACCTTGGTAGATGAAAGAGCAATTGCAGATTGCTTCTTGTTTGATCAACAAACTAGACAAAAACCAAGTGAGAAGTAATACCCTAAAGTAGACTTGTGATCTTGAGAATCACTTGCCCAATCTAAATTTATGTGTGCCACCAAGTCAATATCCATACCTACTGCATATTAAATCCCATAATTGTGAGTACCCTAAATGTAGTGAAGGATCTGCTTAGCCGCTTTCCAATGTAACTCATGTGGCTCCTGCATAAATTGAAAGACCTTGCCCACAACATATGAAATTTTAGGTCTCATATGAGTCAGAAAAGATGAGACTCCCAAAATATTTTTCGGTACAAGGTCCCATAAACCAAAATTGAAAGGAAGCACTTAGCCTCAAGTTTGACCCATGACAAAATGGAATTGATGTAGGCTTACAATCAACCATGCAAAATTTGGAAGTATCAATTGCATACTTGGGTTGTCAAAGGAATGTCCCGAAGATGATTGATTGATATCAATCCAAAAGTAATGCAAAAGACCCAAGTGGACATCAAAATCTATCATGTAGGTAGTTTTTGACTTCCTTGATGGTGGATAGTGACTCCCCTATGATCAATAAATCACATCAACATAGAGAACCAAAAAGAATGTGAGTGTCATCGTTGTAGAGATATATGTTCATATTAGAATGGCATCATTTGAACCCAAATTTTTAGAAGGAAGGAGTCCATCTTGGCATACCAATCTCGAGGGCCTATTTAATGCCATGAGAGACTTTCAAAGTTTTCACACAAGTGGGATCCTGCACAAACCCTTGTGGTTACTCCATGTAAAAATTTACTCCTAGAGGTCACCATTAAGAAAGGCACTCCACATCCATCTAATGAACTTCCCAATGATGTGCTACAACTATAGTAAGGACAAGTTAGATGGAATTCATCTTAGTAACTAGTGCAAAATTTTTAGAGTAGTCAATCATAGGAACCTGGGAGAATCCTTTTTCTACCTAGAAATCATTGTGCTTGACAACTGACCCATCTACTACAAGTTTTGTCTGATAGATCCACTTACATTGAACATTTTTTCTTCCTTTAGGAAGAGGGACTAAATCCCATGTGTGATTCGTCTCTAAGGAATTGAACTCTTCTTGCATTGTAGCATCCCACTTGGGAATACCAGAAGCTTCTTGAAAAGACTATGGATCAGAAGCTGAAGCAATGAAGAGATGTGGAGCCTACTAAAATTGTGATCATGTTCTTCTTGTGTCTGATGGATTGCTAGCCTAATCACCTACTGAACCCAATGTCTATTGAGTGCAAAAAAGTGATGAGGCTAGAGAAGCTGGAGGAGAATCATCAACCTCTGAATGATGATTGGAAGAGTAATATGAATCTTCATCATCACTGTCACCATCTAAAGTAGAGGAAGAAGACTCCTCATCAATATTAGGAGGATTAAGATCCTATGAAGAACTTTCATCATGATGTAAAGTCTCCAATGCAATAGTGGATGGAGAAGTGGTAGGAGAAGAACTAGAAGAGATCTCCTCAAAAGAAACACTCCTCTCAATGAAAAAATCATGAGTGGCAGGATGGAGAAGCCTATAACTTTTGACATCATCTAGATGCCCAAAAATTATGCAAGGATTGCTCTGCACATCCATAGCCTTGCATTTCTCTATTGGAATAATGGCCCATGCAAGAGAACGAAACACTTGAAAGTGCTTAACTATGGGTTTCCGACCAATCCAAGCTTGAAAAGGAGTTGTACCCCCTTCACAACTTTACGAGGAACTCAATTTTGGATGTAACACACATAGTTGACGGCCTCTACCCAGTACTAAGGTGCCAAAGATTTGGAGTGTATCATACAATTGGCCATCTTCAAGGACCTATTCTTGTGTTATGTGACACCATTTTGTTGAGGACTATATGGAACAGTGTGCTACATATTGATACCTTCTGAAGCACAAAAGTGTTCAAACGGGTTGTTAACATGTTCATCCCCATTATCTATATCTAGAGTCTTGATGAACTTCCTAGATTATTTCTCTACAAAAGCTTTGAAATCTAAAAAATGAGAGTATGTGCAAGATCTTGATGGTCCAAAAAGTGGCGATATGATGGGTGTGTGTAGGGTAAGTGGCTAACGACACTTGTTTTTACCCAAAATTGATGAAAGGAAAAGGGTTTTTAAAGGAGAATCTCAACTTTCCACCAATATAAATTATGCTTTGAATTTAATAAAACCTAATTATTATTCATTTTCTATTTGAATTACAACTAAAGTCTAATTGATAGGCTGATTAAGAAAAACATCTATAGCTTTCAAACGACATCACATTTTTTGAATCCAAAAAATGTGTCACATTTGTGCTTCACATACTTATGGATTAAAAATAATAGAAATTGAATTTTCATGAAGTTTTGACCAAGTTAAGGTGAGTGAACATACAGCGTTTATATTTTTTTAAAAGTTGTAATAAAAATTTCATAATTAATTATTTACTTGGAAAAACATTACAAAAAATATGCATCACATCGGAACACAAGGTCCTCTAATTAAATCTAAAATATTATTAAAAAAATTATCATTTATTGTGGTTAGAATTGGTCAAAGTGACACCTACTTCTTGTACACCACTTTCCGAGAAATTTAAGTACTCTGCATTGAAATTTCAAATTTTCACCAAATGAATTTTCATTTTTTAATTAAACCCTAGTAGTTTGAGCCATTTAATTTACTAGGACTATTATTACATATTTTTGAAATAATATAGATAACTTGATTAATTTTTACATCAGTTTTCTAACTTTCGATTTTTCTAAATTTTTTGCCACTTAAGGGCCTATTTTTTCCATGATGATCCTACATATACCCATGATCAAAGACCTTAAACTTCTATTTGAGAAAATAGACCCAAGTGTATCTATAAAATTAGTCATCAATAAATGTCATGACATATATAGCCCTGCTGAAAAATGGTTATGGAAATGGTTCTGCCAAGTCACTATGTACCAACTCCAATAGATTTGTAGCTCTCCATGCTTTCCCTTCATCATTTTTCTCCTTAGGATGCTTACCAAGAATGCATCCTTGGAAAAATCCATCAAAAAATCAAATAGAAGGCAACCCTAAAACCATGTCATGTTGATTGAGTTATTTCAAGTAACAATAGTTCAAGTTACCAAACCGTTGATTCCATAAACAACTCTCCTCATCTGCATGAGTAAGGCCATCAAAGGAGAGTCAAGAACAAAGTGAGAAAACTGATATAGTTTGGACTGATGATCTGATTTTCCCACAACTGTCAACCAATTATGTATTTCACTATTGACCTCTATATCTAGAGTTGATCTGATTAGGATCTAGACTAATTGTGCTTGAATGCTTAATGTTTACAAATCATGAAATCCAAATTACATAAACAAAAATTAACACATTAACATGTGAATTAAGCGGAAATACAATTCATGCATACATTATTGAAATATACATTAAAAACTAAAGGTGAAAAGAACAAAATTAAGAAGGAAGAAGAGAGAGAGAGTGCAAACGATCTGATAACGAAGTTCGCCACAAACGTGACTACGTCTCCGGGTCTGCTCCAATAGAGTGAGACCAATCCAATTAATCTCCAAAAATAGAATTACAATTGCACCAAGAGCACTTCAGCAGCATAAAAATACTCTGACTTACAAAAAGGCTCAAAATAATCTCCTTAGAAAATCTCCCTATTTCTCTAGTTCATAGCTTCACCACCTAGACTTGAAAAATCTGCCTACCAAACTCACTCCTAAACTCCCCTTTTATACATCAAATTTACCAAATATGGTGTAAAACCATATGATTTACAATATCCCCCAAAATCCCCTAATTACATATAAAAATTAGAATAATCTCCCTTATTTTTACATAAAATCTTCAAAAACAACTCCCTTATCCATGTGAAATCACATAAAATAAATTTAAGCCCTTTAATGTATTAATTCATGGGCTCACATAGTTTTTTTTTATCTTATCTGACAATTTGGGGGTTTGTTTGTTTTCATTTTAGAGGGATTTGTTTATTTAAATGGTATTCAGTTTAGAATAAGAAAGAAAATCAAACCAAGCCTAATAATGTTCCAAAGGATTTTGGTGGTTCATTGGTGGCTATATGTTTCGGGAAGCCGGCTAGTGCGGGTTCAACCCCCACTGGCTGCACATTTCCCACAAATCTGCTTCCTACCTCAACAAAATGAACCGCTGACTGTTTATGGTAAAGCCCAGACTTTAAGGCGAGTTGACAGGTAGCCTTAGCGGAG
>VDFB02012013.1:0-14132 GCA_007258455.2 Sequoia sempervirens
CCCTAAACCCTCAAACCTCAACCCTCTACCCTTAAATCCTCAAACCCTAAACCCTCTAACCTTAACCCTCTACCCTCTACCCTCTACCCTTAAACCATAAAACCTAAACCCTAAACCCTTAAACCCTTAAATATTATACCCTAAGCCCTAAGCCCTCTACCCTCTACCCTCTACCCTCAACCCTTAAACCATAAAACCCTCAACCCTCAAACCTCAACCCTACACCCTCTACCCTTAAACTATAAACTATAATCCCTAAACCCTAAACCCTTGGGGGGAGAGGGAGTAGGATGGATAGAGGGATGGGAGAGATAGAGAGAGAGGGGGTGGGGGGAGATACGTAAGAGAGAGGGAGAGAGAGAGAGAGTGGGAGGGTGGGAGGGAGATACCCAAGAGAGAGGAGAGAGAGGTGTGTGAGAGAGATAGAGGGAGTTAAGGAGAGAGAGACTTAAGAGAGATTTGGACAGAGGGAGAGGGAGTAGGAGGGAGATAATTTGAGAGAGAGGGAGGGAGAGGTGGAGGGAGAGACTAGAGAGGGAGGGAGAGGGAGAGATAGAGGGAAATGAGGAGAGGGAGGAGGGAAGAGAGATGAGGAGGATTGTGAGAGGAGAGGGGCAGGAGGGAGACTTGACAAAGAGAGAGAGAGGGAGGGAGAGAGAGAGAGGGAGAGAGTGGGATTGGTAGGGAGACACCCCAGAGAGAGGGAGAGAGATAGAGGGAGTGAGAGAGAGAGGGTGTGAGAGAGAGATAGATGGAGTGAGTGAGAGAGATAAAGAGAGACCTTCCAGAGGGAGAGAGATAAAGGGGTGGGATGGAGAGACTTTAGAGAGAGAGGGAGGGAGAGACTTGAGAGAGAGGGATAGGGGGAGAATGGGAGAGAGATAGAGGGTGTGAGAGAGAGATGAACTTGAGAGAGAGAGGGAGAGGTGGTGGGAGGGAGATACTTGAGAGAGAGGGGGAGGGAGAGGGAGAGAGATAGAGGGAGTGAGAGGGGGAGGGAGTGGAAGAGAGATAAAGGGAGTGACTATGAGAGGGAGATGGGGTAGGAGGGGGAGAATTGAAAAGATATAGAGGGAGAGGGGGTAGGAAAAAGATACTTGAGAGAGAGAGAAATGGAGAGGGGGTAGGAGGGAGAGACTTGAGAGAGAGAGACAAAGAGAGAAAGATAACGACCTAAGAGAGGGAGATGGAGTGAGACAAAAAGACCAAAGGGGGAGAGAGAGAGAGGGAGAGTGAGAAAGGGGGTTGGAGTGAGATAGATTTATTTAAGTACTTAGGTGGGAGGGAAAGAGACACAAGAGAAGGGATTGTACTGAGAGAGAGTAGTCTAGGTCCTGAGGGAGGGAGTGAGACCTGAGATAGAGATACTTCAGAGGGATAAAGAGTTATCTAGTTAGGGTAACAAGTTAGAGAGCGTATGAAAGGTAAAACCTCAACTATCCATCTACGATCATAAATTGTGCACTCTAAGCATTATCAAGGTTGTTTACCAAAGAGAGCGGAAATTCAAGTTTTGTTCAAAGTAGGTCATTTGGCAAGTTCCAAATTTGTTCTCTCCAAATGACACATCACATTTGGCACACACGAAATTTAGCACTCGCGAAATGTGATGTGCCATTTGGTGAGCCCAAATTTGGCACTCGCCAAATGGCCTACTTTGGATGTGTTAATTGACAAGATTTGCCAAATTTCCTCATATTTTTCGTGCGTGCTCCCCGTCTCATTTGCACATATTTCAATGCAAGATTATAAAAAAAATTGTGATAGCATTGACCTCTCTCTTAGCTATCTAAATATATAATTCTTTTTTCATTTTGATTTAGTTAAGGTTTTGATCCATGGCTTGTATTGTAAATGCTTCCGTTTTTGGTCAAAAACTAACATGTGCTAGTTTTAGGATATATTTTTACTTGTTTATCGAAACATGAAACAAATTACATTTTTTGAAACTAGACTCCATTCTACACATGATGAAAAATAATAATCAATTTTTGATTAGTTTTCAAAAAATTAGGGGGAAGCACACTCAAATTTTTGCTTTTTAGGATGTGTCCACTTTGAATATTCATAAAATATTATATGTTCATTAAAAAATTATCCGAAAGAATGAGGATAAACTACATGGTGTTATCTAATTTCTCACTATTGGGATTTTTGAAATTCTAAAAAAAAGTTAATCAAAAAGGGGGGAGCCCTCAGGTGCTATGCTATTTTTTTTGATAAAAAAGGACCTTTTTTGGGCCCCTCCCTTTTTGAGACCCTTAATCTTCATTAATTTCAAAAAAATAGTAGCTTAGAAACTAGACTCAGAGCACTTCAACTTTTGTTCTTGCCACATCTTAAAATTTTGAGTGTAACTATCTTCAATTTCTCATGCAAATCAGATTTTGCTGATTTTAGAAAAAAAGTGACATCTTAAGAGCCAAAATTGTGTCACAGATCCATACACTTACCCTTCTCCTAATGTTTTGTATGCACATCAAGTGCATCAAGTATTCTCTATCATACATCAATGAACACTCTATTTCTCAACATCAAGCAATTTCTTCTAAGGTACAACCTTTGACAACTCATTCACACAATGGATAGAATCAACAATCAATCATCAAATAACCAACATTCATTTCCATTCTCATATCAAAATTCATTTTCATCCCATTATCTATCTATATTTTATCATTAATTTAGTCTCAAGTCATGACTAAGACATAAGGAAGTGCAAAGCTATAATCCTTTCTTCACATGCTCCATGGTGGTCTAAGAAGTATCCCTTATTTACTTGCTTCATGTACCACCCCACAAACATTCTTTACAAGTATTGAAGATCCACTTTCCTCTAGAAAATATTAGAGTTTTAATGAAAAAAATGATAGATTTGGAATCTGATCAAAGATCTGAAAGTTGACATTTCTAGTATAATTTTGTTCCAAACACTCAACTATTCAATATTTAATCATCTTACGCTTTAGATCCATAATTTACTACCATATCTCAATCAATAATCTTTTGTCCTAGCATGTCACAAGGTAAAGTTCACATGAAAAGGTAGGAAAAGTGCATATTCTTCTTATTAGACAATTTCAAAACATGTTTTTATAGTAAGATCTGTAACAATGATCATTAAATCAATCCACTTATATTATTCAACTCTTAAAATATCTAACTTTGGTTATAACACACTTAATTTAACCCCCCTTTTATGCAATTCATGTAAAGGGTGTGTTAGTTTCCTCTACATAAACTGATGAACTTGTAACTTACACATCTAGAATTAAAGGTTTTCATGTTTTAATTTTTGAGTTTCAGATATGATTTCTCTTATTTTCTAGATTTAGTTGGTTCTTGTGCACTTTGTGATTTACTTAGGGATTTTTTCCTTAATGTATTTATGTTGGCAGCTAGTTAGCATTCCCCTTAGGATTTGTGACATGGACTAACTACATCCCATGGATCCATTAAATTTCACATTTGTATTAGGTATTAATAGGTCGATCTTTTAATGGAACAACAATTGTGGGCCAACAATTGGTATCAAAACCAAAGGTGTCAGGTTTGAATCCCCTCAGGTAACACTAAGGGGGAGATTGTTGGCAGCTAGTCATCACTCCCCTAGGGATTTGTTATATGGACTATCTGCCTCCTATGGATCCATTAACTCTCATAGTTGTATCGGCCATTAACAGGTTGATCTTTTGGTGCAACAACAATTGTTGGCCAACAATTTCCACCTTTCAAATCCTACACCACCTACGATTTTACCATTGGATTTATATTTCTACACTAGCTTAGATAATCCTTCCTCTCCATGGGTAAGTATAGAAATATGGGGGACCAAAAGTGGCCATAACCACCTTTTGCTCCATCTAGGGAAAAACACAAGCACACTATACATTTATAAGAAGAAAAAATACAAGTCTCCTCTCTCCTCTACTATTAGGAATAAGATGCAAAGCAATATATAAATATATAATTACTATTTAAATATATATCTAAAGTTTGGCTTCATGGGTGTTGCTTCCAAACCCCCATTGAGGTGATGGTTGTAGATGCGTAAAATGTACTAATTAACATTGGACATCTGATCCTGACCACTAACATGATTTCATCCTGAATCATCCCTCGCTCTAACCATTTTATCAAATATCCTTATCTAATTAAATTCTTCAATTTTCCTCCCTTAATTGAATAAATCATTTATTTAATTAAGTCATTCTCTTTTGTTAATTAAATCAATCAACCTGATCTAATTATTCCTATTTAATTAAATAATCAAATTTATTTCATTAAATCTCTAAAGTCTATCTATTAAATTAAACAAATTAAACCTTGTCTAATTTAAGCTAACATCACCCCCTTTAGTTAAATAAATCAAAATATTTATTTAACGAAATCTTTAAATCATATTCTTCTCTTATTTGATCCATAAATTTAAGTCAAATAGGTCACACCATTTTATCTCTCATTAAATTAATTAACCTTGATTAATTTAATCTCTTCTCATGTCCAATCCTCCATCTTTTGCCACTTGCACATGAAAATAGAGTTATTTGATTTATTAAATCTCTATTTTCTTCAACATGGCATCTTTGGAGAATATTCTTCCAATTTGAAATTCAAATCTAGGTTGACTTTATCCTTCCATCAAGGTATTCACTCCCTCTCACAAGTCCTTTTTCATTGAGCCAAGTGGCCATAACTCCATCTGACTCTCCCTCCACCTTGCCATTAATACAATTTCAAAATTCAAATATTGACATTTATTGGCACATTCATCAAAACTTGCACATTCCTCAACCATTCACATGTTGACAAGTGGCACTTTGCCATTGGATGAAATTTACTCCCACATTGCTCTATTTTGGGCATGCTTAAACTTGTCAATCTATAAATAGAGAGCTCATCCTTCATATTGATCATCCACAATTTGAGTAAACTTACTATGCTCAAATCTTTAGCAATATTTATCCATATCATTGAGTTTATAGCTAGGTTATGCAGATTTTTATCTTGGAGCACTCATCACTCTCCATCAAAGTGGACCAACCTTCATCAAAAAATCACCATTACATCATTGGAGTTGGGAAAGGGCCAATTTTCACATCAAATTGACACCAATTCCCTCAAGAGATTGAGAATTTACTTTTCTTTAGGATAGGATTTGATATGTTTTAAGTTTTGTTGTGTTCATTTTATTTCCTCTCTTTTGCAATTTAAATGAATTTCTTGAGGAATCTATATTCTAACTTGCATTCGATCTAATTTGTTGTTTGTTTCTTGTGCTATTGCAGGTTTAGGATCTAGGTTCATACATTTGGCGCTAGAGGGAGGGAAATCTCATTTTTTAATCATGTTTTTATCAAAAAATTCATGTTTTTCTTTGTCTATAGGAAAAATCTGCCACTAGGAGCTTAGCGTCACTCTTTAGCACCGTTGGTTCTCTAGCATCGCTATATAGAACCGCCGACAACTCCAAATTGTGACGCCTCTATCTTCCAGCCTAGAAATTTGAATTCTAAACTATGCAACTGTACTTGTTTGACCTCAGTAATCTTTTAAAAATACAAACTGCACCGTTGGCCAAAAGGGCGACACCTTCATGCTCACTGGCCTGGTTGCAGAGTGACACTGACTGGAAAGCATCGCTATACAGCATCACTGGTGAAATAAAACTGCGATGCCTTCGTGGATTGCACCGCTGGAGGGGAGTATGAAATGAAATTTTATTTATAGCACGTGCTTTTTTTTCAAATTATGGTTCTTCTATCTATTTTCTGCTTTTTTGACTTCTATTTTTGTAGAATCTAACTAACTTTCTTATAGGTTGGATCGATCAAAGATGAAAAGGGAAGAGAAGCATGATGATGTGATTTCACAAAAACAAGTTTTTTTAAACACTCTAGTGTTTGTTTAATGCTCTTAGAGGACTCACCATTCCTCTTAAGGAAAAATTTGTTATCTCTTTAAGCTTAGGACTTACTAATTTCATTTTGGTCTTTAAAAAGAACCTTTTAAATTCTTTTTGCAAAAGGCTTAAAAAGAACAGTAGGACTCTAATTTACTAGAGTTTGTTTTGGGTTTAATAATCGAACAAAGCAAATCATCACATTTTGGTGTTTTAAAACAAATTCACTTTTGCTTTGTGGACTTAAAATGAACAAGTGTTTTCATTATTTTGCAATTACTTACACAAAGTAATATCATCAAAAGACATATGCGCTTCTCTCACACCTCACAGCGATCTTGAGAATCAAAAGGTTTTTGGTGACATTAAGTTGCATAAATAATTTCCTCTACACACTTCAATTTGGGTTTAAAAAATTGAACAAAAAATTGTGCATGTGTGAGTAAATCTATTGCATGTGTTCTCCCTTTGTTTCTAAACAAAGGTGGATCAAACTATGAATACATTTACTTGCTATTGTTTATCTTAAAGGGCCTGCCTTTTGGAAAAATTACTCACCCAAGGGAACGACTCAACTGGTAACACTCTGAACCCGAGAGTATTTCCATCTGAGATATAAATGTGGGTATTGGAGTAAACTCTAGTATCATGTGGTTGGCTCCAACGAGAAGGGAAACA
The DNA here is from genome assembly GCA_007258455.2 of Sequoia sempervirens. NCBI lineage: Eukaryota > Viridiplantae > Streptophyta > Pinopsida > Cupressales > Cupressaceae > Sequoia > Sequoia sempervirens. Next base: position 6,581 of record VDFB02012013.1, read on the forward strand.
ATGGTCTCTCACCACATTGGGTCAACTCCTACGAATGGAAAGTCTAAATTAAAATCCTTGTTATAGAAAGGCCAAAATCCTTATCTATTTGTTGGTGCAAGAACAGTTGTTCTGAAGCTGCCCCACACTTTTACGGTCTTTAGTAGAAATGGAAAGCATGCCATGGGAGTTTCATGTGTGTTGATGCTTGGCTGTTCCATATAAGTGAGTGCCATGGAGGGGAGCTAGTGGGGTCAAGCATCTAACCATTCACTAAAGATAAGCGTAGCTGGACTTGTCCAAGTGGGGACTCAAAAAATATTGTCTTTCATATCCATAGGGTTGTGCTTATTCTTGGTTACAAAACACTTTGCTTGTTCAATTTTTTTTTGGAAACAAACATTTAATATCATCCTCAAAATTTCAAAACTTTTAGGAGGCAAATACAAATTGACCAAATTCAGGTGTTATTGCTTACCCTTGGGATTTTTTCCTTAGAGGTTTCTAAACACTTGGATTTACATCTCAATTTGCCTACTAAAGTTAAACAATAGGTAACCCTTGCCTTGACTTCATCAAATTTCCACATAACATACTTTGTGGGATTTGAAGAAATTGGGACATTGGACATCTAGTTTGGAAACCTAATCAAAGAAGTGCTTGTGGTAAAACAAAATGACTAAGCAAAGATAACAAATTGGTTCTCACATGTGTTAATTCCTTATGATTTCCAAGAAAGTCAAAATCCTGAAACGAAGGTCCTTGAGTCAAAGTTCAAAATTTAGGAGTCACACTCAAAAGGTCATCAAGAAATACATTAGGAAGTGAAATCAAAAGCAATATATCAAAATAAGCAAAAAATTCACAAGGTTCTATAGACTTATTCCTTTGAATAATCTAGAAATGTATGCTCAGTTTGAACCGCTTCTTGGTTGATAGGTCCTTAGAGAGTATTGTATGTTCTTCAATACCGAGGTCTAGTAAACAAGTGTATTTTTAGGTACATCCTAGGATCAAAATCAAACCTTCATCCATCTTTAAACATCAAAACAAAAATCATCTCATCATCAACTCTTTGAAAATATTGAAAAAAAAAAGAAACTTTCATGTTAAACTTTGGGAAAATCATTTGAAATCAATCCAAAACCATCTTGTTTGATTGAATGTGTGTAGATGCATCATTCTCCACGTATGTGATCAAATTATCAAAATTTTTGAACAAATTATCAAAATTTTTGAACAAATTCATCCCTTGATAAACATCCAATGTCTTGGGATTTAGGATTTCATTATCAAAATCATCTTGTTTGGATAGGAGTGTTTAGATGAATCCTTCTTCTCACACCTAGACAAATTAAGCATCTTGTGAATGATTTAACTCTAAGACAACATCCAACCTCTTAGATTTTATGAGTCCATTAAAATCCAAATCCGAAACAAATAAATCCTAAATCAAGTCCCAAAGTTCAAACATACCCTTCAAATTTTTTCTCAAAAGAGTTCCAAACATCCATCAAACATCCATCTTACCTCCATATCATTATCATCCTTTGATCCTGGAATCATCCTAAATTTTTTCTTTTGTACCTAAAGATTAGATCAATCCAAAGAATTAGAGATTCATCTCCTATATTCTTCAAAATTGATCCATGTTTTATGGTGCAAACTAGATCTCAACACAAGAAGAACATGGAAGCCAACAAAGAAACATCCGCTTCAAGTGACCTAAGCCAAAAAAACTCTGAAATGAATCCCGTTGAATCAAGCAATCCTTTAACTAACTTTCTCTCATCATCACAAAATCCACAAGAGGAAAACCTAGAAGAAGATCTTACCTTTGGGATGTCACATGAGGAAATCACTGAAATGATTCAAAATCTGGAGAACCATAAGATCATCAATATCATGATGAGACTCAACCCTTCGCTATACATGCTTGAACTATCAAAACAAGGGGCTAAACTCCCTTATGATTTTTATGTAAGCTCTATAGTGGAACCATCTTTAGAGGTCATGCCTCCAATTTCATGCACACTCCCCATCTCATCTACACCCCCATCCTAAAGCATCACTCAAAACATCCCGCAAATCACAACATCTATTGTTCCAACTCAACCTAATGTTAATAAGGGAAGTGCATTTCTTAATTCCATTCAAATACACCCCCTTGTCAATAATCAAGACTTGGATGCAAACACCATTTTGGAACAAAACGTACCCCAAAATCCATTACATAAGTATGCCCCTCTCACTTTCCATAATCCGAATGATCCATCGTCATCATCCTTTTGCATGACACCCAAACCTCTCTCCCCATAAACTCACAAGGAGAAGGTGACATATTTAGACCAGGGGGAATTTTTGACACTATGCCATTTCCTCAAGAAATCACATCTCTCACATTTTCACCTCTTTCACCATTTCCACTATCATCCACACCACTACTTGGCTTAGGGCTTCCACCTTTACCAAATACCAATCAAAATCAAACCAACATCCCAAACATCAATCAAAGCATCATGCAAAACTCTGAAAACTTGTCATCGACATCACAAAAATAGATGACAACTACACAAGCAATCACCACCATTGCATCATCAACCACCCCCCTAACATCTCAAAGAATGGTCTCTCAAATAACAACCACATCAATCACACCATCCACCATTCAAACCCCAAATACAACAACACCTATCTGATGTGACTATTTCCCTGGAGTTTGGCTGGCCATGCTATGGAATGGTTCTCTCACCTACCTACATGCATCAAGACATTCCAAGAAATCATAGACGCATTCATCAAAAACTACACATGCAACATCACCATGATGTTAGTCTAGAAGAACTCTTAGCTTTGAAACAAGGTAAGAATGAATCATTTGCTTCATTCTTACAATGATGGTGATCCAAGGCCAATCAGAGTAAATGGGTCATGCCCGAGGAACAACAAGTGTGCACTATCATATCCAACCTTGACGACCTCTTTGCATTCCATCTCAAGGTCCAAGGGATCACCATGTATGACTAGCTAATTTCCAAGTTGCTTAGCATCGAACAAGCCCTTATGACACAACCCAGAGGATCAACTTCATATCCTAAAAAATAGAACAATTTCCCACCCACCAATTACAATGATAAACCTCACACATGGGCAAGAAACATAAATATTATGAACGATGGTGTTGTCGATGCCAAAGTTGTCATCAGTGCTCCTCAGAAAAACACACCCGCACCACAACATCAAAACCAAAACCATCACCAAAAAAACCATCACACGAACACAAAAACACATCAAACAAACAACCAAGTGATCAATAACGTCAATGACCAAAGAGGACCACCCCGGCGAAAAAAGAACTTCACCAAACGAAAGCACACTGCTCTCAGGGAGCCACTCAAAGTCATCATGAAGAAATTACTCAATGAAAACTTCATCAAGATTCCCACCTATGAGAACTACCAAGAACCAGCCGTTAAACCTCCTTGGTACAATAAAAATCAGCTTTGCGACTTCCACAAAATCAAAGGGCACACCATGAACAGTTGCATGAGGCTAAATAACATAGTACAAGATCTCATTGATCAAAGAATTATAAATGTGGAACAACCAATAGAAAACCAGAACCTCAAAATACACACAAATCCAATGCCTAACCATAACAATAAAGGGAACAATAACACTGGTAAGGAGAAAGACACCTTCAAAAACATTTATCATGTGTATGAAATTGTAGTCACCTCCCTAGATGAATACTACATAGTAATCACCATCAAAGGAGCTCATGCTGATTGTGGGGTCACCACAAGAGGTAGAAAAGTTACGATCACAAGGTCATCTCAACCAAAATAAACTTTCATGCCCAATTCAAGATCCGTTCCCAATGGTTACAATGTCCTTGATCAGCTAAAAAGAATGCCAATGCAAATCTCCATCATGGAGTTATTAAAAATCTCATATGCCCACAAGAAAATCCTTGAGGAAGCATTGGCTTCATCCACCATCCCCACAGATCTTGATGTGGAAACAATTCCAAGCTATGGTCAGAAATATCATTACCCTGAATCTCCTTACATTCTTCGACCAAGATTTTCCCACTCAACCATCTCATAACCGTGCACTTCACTTAGAGATCCTAGTGCAGAAAAGTAAAGTCAAGCGAGTCTTGGTGGATGGAGGTGCAGACTAGAATATTTATTCCCTCAAATTCATTAAGCAATTAAAAATATTAGAGGATTCCATCGACAAAGGAAAAGGTATTACAATCAGAGCACATGATGATCAGGAAAGAGTGTCCCAAGGCACAATCAGAATCCCTATTCAAGTAGGGTCTACTATCATGGAAACCACTTGTCAGGTCCTAGACCTCAACTTTCCTTATAACATTCTCCTAGGATGTCCATGGATTCATGCAATGCAAGCGGTAGCATCAAATTTCCATCAATGTGTCAAATTCACATATGAAGGACAAGAGGTCACCATCCATGGAGATCCTGAACCATTCTCCTACTGCAAGAACCTTGAGGAAAAATACTACAAAATCCCTAAAGTGCCCAAAAATGATGAAGGCCCATCAACACCGTACATTGATCCAACCACTCTCACTTCCACTTCTGCGACAGAGACACCCACCACTCCCGCCATCCCCACCATCTCTAATATCAAAGTCATCATCCAAGATAATGGTTGTGGAAACTACACAATTTACAAAAATGCTTTTGTGGTAGGAGAGTTACTATAATCTCCCAGATCACGAGGACATCCACAATAAAATGAAGCCTCCACGTCTCAAACATCCTTTGAAGAATATCCCATCTTCAGAAGTTGGGAAGATCTCGGTCAAGAAGTCATAGAGGACCCATCTCATCTATTATACCAAGATAATGGACCAACAACCAATCTACCAATGGGTGATAGAAGGAAAGGTTTTCAAATGATACCTATCATTCTGGAGATGCAAATGAGAAATCTTGGCCTTGGATGTACTCCTTCGAGTATAACCATATGTGGCCAAAGTCCTCTAGTTAGAAAGGTCAATAATCCTCCTCAGTAATCCGCAGCTGAACTTTGCTTGCCTGTATCTACAGGTCGAGTCATAGACAACTTCACATTTGACATAACTGACATCTGTAGTAGTAGTGATGATGAGGATCCCATAAACATCCTACCTAGGCTCTTTGAGGATACCACCCTTCTCATGATTAACACCTTATCCTTTGATTCAGACCATCAAAATCATGAAATCCACCTAGTTTACCCCTAACTCATCGATTATGACCAACGAGGACCACCGATTCTTGATACATTCAAAAATGATGAGGCACTCTTGGAATTCATGGGACTATGGGATAATATTCCATGTGGGGATCATAGAGAAGGGTTCATCATTGATCTAGATATGAATTCCTATTATGGGGAAACATTTGAATCCCTCATTCGCAAAAGTGAGAAACTAAGAATAATATCTAAGTCCTTAAGTGAAAACCACACTGTGGCACTCTCTGACATGAAAAAAGTAAAAAGAAAGGACACATGCAATGGTGAAAACCTCTTCAAGGCACCTGAGGATGGGGGATTCAATCTTCCTTTCAGAGCTCTACATCAGGAAAAATCAGCGGTCCTAGCAGCAAAGTGCAATCTAGTTAATCTAGGAACAAAGGAGACCCCACACATCACATTTTATGCGGAGTCATTACTATCAAAAGAACAAGAACTCCTAGCAACCTTCTTGAGAGAGAGATAAGTTAACTTTGCATGGAGCTCTGCAAACATGCTAGGGCTTGATCCAAAAATTGTAGTTCACCACCTAACAGTTTACTCTAAAGCAAATCCCATTAGACAAAAGCTCAGGAAAATGCACCCTCAGATCGCCCTACTAGTCAAAATGGAACTAAAGAAGCTATTAGATGCAAGATTCATTCGACCAATAGAATATTCAGAATGGGTATCAAACCTGGTACTTGTCACAAAACCTGATGGGGGCATCAGAATCTGCACAAATTTTAAGAACTTGAACAAGGCATGTCCAAAAGATGATTTCCCGTTGCCCAACATTGACATGATCGTATAAATGATGGTGGGACACGAAATTCTTTCCTTGATGGACAATTTCTTAGGATACAACTAGATAATGATTGCTAAAGAAGACCAACACAAAATGACCTTCACTTGTCCATGGGGGACTTACTGCGGGAATATGATGCCATTCAGATTGAAGAATGCAGGAGCAACATACCAAAGGGCCATGACGTTAATCTTCCATGACATGATCCATACAACTTTCAAAGATTGTGTCAATGACATACTAGCCAAATCCAGAAAGAGGAAGGATCACATAGCAACCTTAAGTGCCATTTTCGATAGGCTGGAGGAATACAAGGTCTGATTAAATCCAAAGAAGTGCGTCTTTGGCATACAATCAAGAAAGTTGCTAGGATACATAGTGTCAATGAGAGGTATTGCAGTAGACCCTACTAAGGTAAAAGAAATCCTTGAGATGGAGGCACCCAAAACATTGAAACAATTAAGAGGTCTCCAAGGTAGGCTTTAGTTCATCTGAAGGTTCATAACACAGCTGGCAGATAAACATAATCCATACTCTCACCTACTTCATAAGGGAGTAGCATACAAGTGGGATAACAAGTGTGAAGAAGCCTTCAATAAGATCAAAGAATATCTTCTTACACCACTAGTCCTCATGCCACCGATCCCAAGAAAGCCATTAATTCTCTATGTGTCAGCAACAATAGCAGCCCTTGGTGCTCTTCTAGCTCAACACGATGAAAATGGAATAGAAAGGGCCATCTATTATATCAACATAACAATGGTTGGGCATGAGTTAAATTACTCATTCATTGAAAAAGCATGTTTAGCAGTAGTGTTTGCTTCACATAAATTTAGACATTACATGTTGGTGCACAAAGTCAAACTCATTGCCAAAATCGACCCTCTCAAGTACTTACTGTCAAAGGAAATGCTCATTGGAAGAATGGCTAAATGGGTCATGATACTATTAGAGTATGACATTGAATATGTGGAGCGGAAAGCAATCAAAGGCCAAGTCATCACAGATCAGCTTGCAGAAGCACCAATCTATTTAGAGAATCCTCTCATCTCAGAGTTCCCAGATGAATCCATCTTCAACCTCAACATAGCCGACCACTAGAAACTTTACTTTGATGGCTAATACACACAACATGGATCAGGAGCCGGTGTCTTCTTTATCACCCCACAGGGGGACTGCATACCTAGATCATATAAATTGGCGTTTTCCTGCACCAACAACATTGCAGAATACAAGGCTTTAACCATAGGTCTTAGAATAGCAGTGGAGTGGCACATCATGGCCCTTAGGGTATATGGAGACTCCCAGCTGATAATAAACCAAGTGAATGGTGAATACCAAACTAAGGATGATAAGCTCACTCCATACAAGAAACTAGTGGAGACTCTCAAGGAATCCTTTATTGAGATCACATTTGAGCAGATTCCCAGAGAAAACAATAGAGCAGCAGATGCCATGGCAACGATTGGATCCTTATTGGACATTCCTCAAAATGTCCCAAAATATGAATTC
>VDFB02012014.1:0-10951 GCA_007258455.2 Sequoia sempervirens
TTAAATAAAATCACACTGGCGGATTTAAGAAGGTCGTTCAGCCAGTGTAGTCTAGACTGCACACAACAGTCTTCAAGACTGCTGTGTGGCAGTCAAAAGATTGCGGCAGGGATTGGGGGGTTACGACCAGTGCCGTCCCTCCCCAAACATTCAATTAAAATTTAATTTAATTTATTTTTTAATTTTAATTTTTTAATTTGAAACCTTTGCCATTTAAACCAAAAACGCCAACAACAAATTTGATTCGGCCTAGAAAATAAGAAAGATGTGAACCAGAACACAAAAATTTAAAAATATAAATATATATGAATATATATATATATATATATATATATGTATACAATGTATATACATTTATATATATATCAATAGTACACATTTTCTAGCAGTACATTCACAGTACAAAATATAAGATTTATAATTATGCATATATATATATTATCACAAATATATATACATATATATTCAAAAACCATTTATTTCAGAGGGAGAACAAACTTTCATATCAAAATCATAAAAGGATACAACATTTTCACAGACCACAATAAGTTTTTCCTTGCTGGTTTGCTATCCAATAACCATTATACTTCTAGCACAAATTTTCTTTTCTTCTATAGATCAACATATTTATTTTTCTTTTGAAATAGAAAACTAAAGAAGAAGCAATTGAAACCTGGAGTCCTGCGCTGTTGAAAAATCTGATGAAGCTTGCTTGATCCCAATGGCCTTTTTGAAGCGCTCTCGTTCTTGCCTTCAAAACTCCTTCTCCAGATTTCCTTGCTCAAATTTCTAATCTAAAATTTTGTTCAGAAGAACCTCCCAGTACAATGAAAGAAAATGAAACAATTCCCCAGAAAACTCCAAAAGATCCAATATTTTAGAACTCTTATTTTTGTGCAACTTCTGTCCAAATTTTTCCCGTGAATGAAAAACTCACAAAACTTGCAATTAAATAAAAATATATCTCTTTTTTTTTTTTTTAAAACTTCTAAAAATCCAATTTAAAAGAAATTTTCTAATTTTAATTCCAGCTTTTCAGCCAAATTTAACACTCATTGGTCCTTTTTATCTTTTCTTTTCTTTTATTGATTTTTTCCCCATTTAACAATACTTTCTGTTTTAATTTTGCAAGCTTTACTTGCAATTCACTCCATTTAATTTTAATAATTTATTTATTTCATAATTATCCTCAACATGCTAATTAAATTAAATTAAACAAATACTAATCTTAATTAATTTAATTAACACTTAAATAAAACACATGACTTTTAAAATAAAACTTTTATATTTTATTACAAATTATTCCAACACTATTATAAACATTTAGTAGCATCATTTAATTAAATAAATAACATCATAAAAAACACCAACATATAATAAATATGAACAATACACTTACACAACCACTATAACAATTTGCAAGAATAACAAAGGTTAACGACGCACAATACCACTAGATAAGATGGTTTGACAAACATGGGACAAGGCGACTTCCTTGTCATCTCTGTTTCAACATCTTGCCCATTGGGTTATTTGATGCTCGCCCTATCCTACCGAAGCAGGTGGAATCGAAACTCTATACCTGCAATTCATGCATACAAACAAGATCGTGTACATGTATATATATATATATGCAATCAAAACATCATATTGTGAGAAGGAACTGTAGCGTAGAAGGGCACTCGTGAATGAGTGGTGCTACACTGTCCTCTCACCAAACTATTCTAACAATTTCAATATCAAATATAAAATAACATTTCTAAACTAACTGATCACATTATAAACTGATTATTAATCCACTGCATCATAATATATTACTGAAATCAAACTAACATCACTAAACCATAATGTCATATGAAATAACCATGTCCTCAAATGAAATAGCATAATCACCAGTATACCCTCATGTTGTTGGATTTGACATTCATGTGGTTTTGATTGATGCCTTGTGACAGTGTTTGTCTGTATTGTTGTTTGGTGTGTGTGGATGTGAGTTTAGTTAATTGTTGCGTGCGACATTATTAGTATGATTTATGATACTCGGTGTGTTGATTTGGATTATTGTTTATTCAAATAGATTTTCATTAATGTTTTATATGTCGATGTGATGATTCTTTGGTGATCATGTTACTTGGATTCGGTATTAGTTTATAATGCAATGGTTTAATAATTCTAGTTATGATGCAGTAGTTAAATATCATGTTATCTTATGATCAATTTGGTTAGAAATGTTAGCTCGTCATTGATATTATAATTGTTAGAATAGATTAGGTGAGAGGACAGTGTAGCATCACTCGTTCACGAGTGCCCTGCTACACTGCAATTCCTTCTCACGATAGGATGTTTGACTATATATATATACATGTGCTACTTGACGTTTAGTTGAATGCAGGATTGCAGGAATAAGTCTCGATTCCACCTGCTTCGGCAGGAAAGGGCGAGCAATAAATTAACCCAATGGGTAAAAATGTTGAAAAAGGGAGTAGGTTTGGAAGTGTCCCCGTCCCAAGTCCGTCGTCTATTGTGAGTCGTTGTGTTATGACTGAAGTTTTGTCTTTGTCTTGTATGTAGTTTCACTGTTGAGTATTTATTTAATTCTTGGTTAGTGTTTAATTAATTAATCGTATTTCATAAAATAATTAATTAATGTTGCATTGTTATTTGATTTAATTGCGAGTTAGAAAAATATTAAATTTAAATATATTGTAAATTAAAAGGTATTTAATTAATTAAAATGCAAGAAATTAAATTAAATTAATATTGTTGAGAATAATTAGATATTATCTTTTTATTGATATTAAATTAGAAAATCATGTGAAGATAATATCTGAAGTAAATAAATTATTTTTAATTAAAATTGTAGATAAGTTATGCTTTTAAAAGCTGAGAAAAGGACCAATAAGAAGAGAGGCTTTTTGAAAAAGAAAGCGGAAGAGCTTTATTGAATCTTTATCTTTGATTTATTATTTTTATGAGGGAATTATTCACACACACAAGTTTTGCTCTGTTGTTCTGGATCTGCAAAAAGAAAAATAAGAAAGATAGTTTTTTTTTTAGTTTGGAGTTTTTCTGGGTTAAATTATTGTGGTATTGGAAAGAAAAGGTTGTTCAGAAGAACGTCGAAGGTAGAAGATCGAGAAAAGAGAGCGGCAGGAGGAGATTGCGAGGAGGTTACAGAAGGGTTTCTTCTTCAGACAAAGGACTCCAAGTTTTCTCCTTTTAAATTTTTAATACTTTGTAGATCTGTAAACAAATCTGGTTGCTATGCTTTTGAAAATTGTTTGAATGAAGTTTTATGATTTGAAAACTCGTTTGTATTAAAACCCTCGAAATCTTCTGTAGGAAACTTTAGTAGGACCTATCCAAAATTTCTTCAATATAACTTAGTTGTGAAATTTATTGTGTTTGAGATAAAAATTGTATTACTGTTGAAACTACGTGCCAATTTATATTGGGTCTCTTGTAAATCTATTTGTCTGTGTTATTATTGTTTGCTATGTTCAGATCCATATTGAGATTTGCTATTAAGATGATTTAATAAATAGTTGTTTGAATCTCTTTTATAGAATATTGTATATTATATATATAATATTCCATTATTTTTATAAAAAAAAAATACATATATATAAGAATAAATTCTTCTGTATTTCGAATTTCGACCCTTAAATAAAGAACAAATATGTTTATTAAATATTTTTATTTGTATCCTGTTTGTATTTCGTACCAAACGAAATGCATGTTTTAAATATTCATATTATATAAAAAAAAAGAAAAAGGTTTTAATTCTTAAAAAATATATATATATATATATATATAAATAGAAGTTAATTTTATTTGTGTGGAGGGGAGGGAAATGGTCGGCGGTGGCCGTACCACCCCCAACCTCCCCACTTGGTGGCTGCGCGCAGTCCACACAGACTGTGCACAGCAGTCATTGACTGTTGTACGCAGTCTGGTGAGGACTGCGACCTCCCATTGGGAGGTACGCAGTACCACCGTTACTTCATGGGATTTAAACAAATTTAAAATTTAAAATTTATTTATTATTTTATTTAATGCGTTTGGTTTTTTATTAATATTTAGTTTATATAAATATATAAATATATATATATATATATTATATATTATTTAATATATATTTAATATATATTATTTAATATATTTATATATATTTATTGAGATTTAATTCAATTTTTAATTATATAATATTCAAATGTGATTTAATTCGAATTTTGTTTTATAAAATAATTTTTTTTGTAATATGATTATATTAATTTTATTAAATGATTATCTTTATATATATATGAACATTTGTGTTTGTGAGGTAAAAACATAATTTTGAGAAAATTGCAATGATTAATGTAGTTGTGCAAATTTTAATTGATTTTGTGCTTGGAATAGAATCGAATAGTTAAAATTAAAAGATATGATGTTATAGAGTAATTGTGCGATTTGAATTAAACGATGTGTTTTGTTTTGAATCGAATATTCTCAAATTGTAGATTTATTTGTTTGGATGAAATTATTGAGTATTGGAAATATTTTTTTTATGGGTTGTTTTAAGTAAATGCTTTCTTGAGGTTATTTGTTAAGTCTATTGTGGTATTCTCTTCATTGTTTTATTGTGTCATATGGGAAAACCCTAGGTTTACCTTACCTTTCGTAAGAGTTTATGCTATTGTCAAGGACTTCCAGAGATGGAATGTTTTTCTATCATGTTTCTTTTATTCTTCATGTCGGGCAAATGGGGTTAAGGGTCTATATAAGTCTTCCAGAGAAGTCCTCTAGAGTGGGATGTTTTGTGTAGAGGTTCAATTTGTGAATTGCCTTGGGAATGGTGTAGAGTTGTACTATTTTGTTGTACCCGGTTTCCACGAACGGGGATTTGTGCCTCCTGGAAAATAGGAGAGGGTAATGAGATTTGTACCTCCTTTGGAAGGAGTGTGTTTTTGTATTTGATTTCCTCCAGTGTTCGGAGTGAGTTTCCTTGTTTTGTTTCCTCCTTGGATTGGAGAGGTTATGTTGTCTAGTTACCTATTGTGGTATTGTACCTTGTGTGTTGTCGATAGGAGAGTGGCTCTTTGTAGGGGTCCGGCACACAAAGGGGCGCCAGGGTAACTCACCTAGAGTTTAACTAAGTGATAATCTAAAAGAATTAATGGGGATCTTTCACACTAATAAAGATAAAGAATGTCTCTCTCGTGAAGCAAGTGAATGATAAGGCTCGAGATGAGATGGGATGCATAGTTTTGCGTGAGGGTCCGGCGGTAGAGGCAAGCCAGGGTAACCCAGGATGGGGGTCCGTAGCCTAGGAAGGTTGAGCCAGGGTAACTCATGGCAATTTATGCATGACACTCTTCCTATGTCGACAGTTAATCAGTTATTGTGCGATGTTCATGATCTTTGTTCTCTGGAAGCATTGTAACCTCGTGTTAAGTGATGTTGTGATTGTGTGTTAAGTGAGTTGTTTGTTAAGTGACTTTGTGATTGTAGTTGTTAAGTGATATTGTGTCTATAGTGGTTAAGTGATTTATTGATTTCTCTTTGGTTATTGTTGGAAGAAGTCTTTGTTATTATGCCTTGAGTTTCATTGATGTTGTGAGTGTGACTAGTTGTAATTTGGAAAGGTGTTTTATTGTTATGTCCAGAAGTGATTTGTTGTTGTGCCTTTTGGATTTGTCATTGTGAGTTTTCTAAGTGGTCTTTGATGTTAAGTTGTCTGTCGGGAGTTAGTATTGTGTTACTGTTAGGCGTGCTTGGTCGGGGATCCTTCCTTGTCTACTCCCAGCACGGGGGTGGTTGGGTGGAACGTGCTTCGCACCCCATTGGGTTTCCCTTTCTGTTGCAGATATATCTTTTATTGCAGGGTTTTGGAGGATGTTGATGATCCAGTAATTCTTGTACCAGATGTATGTTATACTTCAGATGTAATGTATTCATTGATGTATTGTCTCCCACATGTGTTGGGATGACCTTGGTGTAATTTGTATATGTAGTTATTGAGATGTATTTTCAGTCAATTGTATTTTACTATCATTTGGATGTAATGTATATTCAAGCCATGTATTTATTTAGGAACGATCATTTGTAATAGTTGTGTTAAGTTGTGTTATATCTATGGTAATATAAATGCTTCATATCTTTATAGTATCTTTCATTGTCATATGTACATATGTTATGAATATGGTTATTGGTTAATAGATATTTTAAATGATGAAATGGGAATGAATAGATTTATGTAATTGTTTAATTATTGTTATCTTGTTATCATTGTTATGGGTTAGAATAGTAATGTCACCCCGTGTACCCCAATGGAATTAGTCATGCAACTTAGTATATTGTTATATTAGAATACTTAAGTATGTTTATTATATTCTTAAAAAAAAAAATTGTTCCGTTGTTATTAGTTCCTTTGGGGTTCTCACGGTGGGCTTACAACCAATCAGTCTAAACTAACCAATCCACCAAACCAACCCATAAATAGTAACTATCACAGTCACAAAGTATCAAATGAAAGCATAGAAAAATAACAAGTCCAAACAGTAACAAGAGGGGTATTACACTCTCAATGCAAGCCTAATGCCTATATGCAATCTTAATCTAGAATGGCATATCTCTTGCATGCAGGATGTGGAAAAGACTAATATCAATAATATCTAGGCTTTTAAAATTCCATCTATTTCACTGGTGCATATGTTTGGCCAAGCAACAAAATAAATAAATAAAGTGATATTTTCGAAAAGGGAAACTATCGTCTATGGAAATCCACAATCTGCATCATGTCCCGAAAGTGGTTTCATATAGCATAAATAAATGATACCTTGAATCTCATAGTTTGATTAAAAACATCACGCATGTTTTACACAAAGGTTTTTAATTTAACCTTAAAGTCCGTTACAAGAGTTTTCATGCCTGATTATATTGCAAATCCATCATTAAAAGAAATAATCCAAAGGAAATCATGATGTATATATTAAACTCAGCAATTCAATCCATTTGGTTTACCTATATTCCTTGTGGAAACAACAATTATATGCTCTTAAATGTATTTTCATTGCAAGTAGATTCATTTTCCAATTCTAAATAAAAAGAAATACAGAGTTATAATTTACATTCTAATTTCTAAATCAGATTTAAACAAATATTCCATCGGAGTTTGAAACTTTCTTATTCACATTATATACATATACACATATTTATACTCATTCAGGATAATATCCATTAACTTAAAAGTGAAAACTCAAAAATATATTTATATAATTTAACTTAGAATTATACTATAATTTCCAAATTCCAAGAGCATATAATTACACACACACACACACACACACACACACACACACACACACATATTGCACATTTAAGACTCTGTTGTTCAATTCTCAATGGAAATAAAAATACAAAATCATAACTCAACAAATAAGTTAAATATATGATTCATAATCTGATTTGAAATATTATTTCATTGTATATATATATATATATTCTCATATATATATATATATATAAATACATACATATATTGAGGAAAAATATCATTATAAAAACAGAGACATATACTCAGAAATTTTATAAATACTATTTAAATCTAAAACTGTGTGTAACAAATAAAATTTTTGTATATATCAAACTACAAACTGTACACTTACATTCATATATTTATATATATGTATTTATAAAATAAAAAATTATTTCTATATATATATATATATATATATATATCCCCATTCATGTCGGTGGCCAAAGCAAATTCTTGCACAAAGTTTGAATTTATCAAAAATCAGAATAGAACTTTAAGTTAAAGTTTGAAAAGTGTAAGTTTAAATATTGGAATGAGGGTGCGCAGCATGGCATGCCAGTTTTGATCAAAATTTTCAAAGCATCATAAATAAATAAAGTTTAAGTTTGTACATGGAATGGAGTTAAAGTTTGAAATCAATCACTATGAAAAGAGGGTGAATTTCGTACAGAGTTTGGAATATACAATAAAGGTTTAAGTTTTAAGCTTTTGCACTGAGTATGGGGTGAGGGAGCGGCTGCTCCCCATGGGAACAACCCCTGTGGGGAGGGCAACGCCCTCTCCATAGGTGACACCCTGTGGAAAGGTCGCTATCCTCTCCACAGTGTCCCAGTATATGTAGCTATAGGCTGCCAGAAATTTATGTATATATATATATATATTTTAAATACAACAAAGTTCTGCCTACACAAAAACAACAATACTACACAGTTTAATACTAGCTTCCATTCGATACGGGCAATGATTCATATACAAGCTTTAACAATACTCTCTGTTTTAATTTTGCAAGCTTTACTTGCAATTCACTCCATTTAATTTATTTAATTTATTTATTTCATAATTATCCTCAACATGCTAATTTAATTAAATTAAACAAATACTAATCTTAATTAATTTAATTAACACTTAAATAAAACACAACTTTTAAAATAAAACTTTTATGTTTTATTACAAATTATTCCAACACTATTATAAACATTTAGTAGCATCATTTAATTAAATAAATAACATCATACAAAACACCAACATAAAATAAATATGAACAATACACTCACACAACCACTATAACAATTTGCAAGAATAACAAAGGTTAACGACGCACAATACCACTAGATAAGATGGTTTGACAAACATGGGACAAGGTGACTTCCTTGTCATCTCTGTTTCAACATCTTGCCCGTTGGGTTATTTGATGCTCGCCCTGTCCTACCGAAGCAGGTGGAATCGAGACTCTATACCTGCAATTCCTGCATACAAACAAGATCGTGTACATGTATATATATATATATACACAATCAAAACATCATATTGTGAGAAGGAATTGTAGCATAGCAGGGCACTCGTGAACGAGTGGTGCTACACTATCCTCTCACCAAACTATTCTAACAATTACAATATCAAATATAAACTAACATTTATAAACTAACTGATCACATTATATACTGATTATTAATCCACTGCATCATAATATATTACTGAAATCAAACTAAGATCACCAAACCATAATGTCATATGAAATAGCCATGTCCTCAAATGAAATAGCATAATCACCAATCAGTCTAAACTAACCAATCCACCAAACCAACCCATAAATAGTAACTATCACAGTCACAAAGTATCAAATGAAAGCATAGAAAAATAACAAGTCCAAACAGTAACAAGAGGGGTATTACACTCTCAATGCAAGCCTAATGCCTATATGCAATCTTAATCTAGAATGGCATATCTCTTGCATGCAGGATGTGGAAAAGACTAATATCAATAATATCTAGGCTTTTAAAATTCCATCTATTTCACTGGTGCATATGTTTGGCCAAGCAACAAAATAAATAAATAAAGTGATATTTTCGAAAAGGGAAACTATCGTCTATGGAAATCCACAATCTGCATCATGTCCCGAAAGTGGTTTCATATAGCATAAATAAATGATACCTTGAATCTCATAGTTTGATTAAAAACATCACGCATGTTTTACACAAAGGTTTTTAATTTAACCTTAAAGTCCGTTACAAGAGTTTTCATGCCTGATTATATTGCAAATCCATCATTAAAAGAAATAATCCAAAGGAAATCATGATGTATATATTAAACTCAGCAATTCAATCCATTTGGTTTACCTATATTCCTTGTGGAAACAACAATTATATGCTCTTAAATGTATTTTCATTGCAAGTAGATTCATTTTCCAATTCTAAATAAAAACAAATACAGAGTTATAATTTACATTCTAATTTCTAAATCAGATTTAAACAAATATTCCATCAGAGTTTGAAACTTTCTTATTCACATTATATACATATACACATATTTATACTCATTCAGGATAATATCCATTAACTTAAAAGTGAAAACTCAAAAATATATTTATATAATTTAACTTAGAATTATACTATAATTTCCAAATTCCAAGAGCATATAATTACACACACACACACACATATATATTGCACATTTAAGACTCTGTTGTTCAATTCTCAATGGAAATAAAAATACAAAATCATAACTTAGCAAATAAGTTAAATATATGATTCATAATCTGATTTGAAATATTATTTCATAGTTTTAAATATATACATGCATATATATATATATATATATATATATATATATTCTCATATATATACAAATACATACATATATTGAGGAAAAATATCATTATAAAAACAGAGACATATACTCAGAAATTTTATAAATACTATTTAAATCTAAAACTGTATGTAACAAATAAAAATTTTGTATATATCAAATTACAAACTGTACACTTACATTCATATATTTATATATATGTATTTATAAAATAAAAATTTCTTTCTATATATATATATATATATCCCCATTCATGTTGGTGGCCAGAGAAAATTCTTGCACAAAGTTTGAATTTATCAAAAATTAGAATAGAACTTTAAGTTAAAGTTTGAAAAGTGTAAGTTTAAATATTGGAATGAGGGCGCGCGGCATGGCATGCTGGTTTCGATCAAAATTTTCAAAGCATCATAAATAAATAAAGTTTAAGTTTGTACATGGAATGGAGTTAAAGTTTGAAATCAATCACTATGAAAAGAGGGTGAATTTCGTACAGAGTTTGGAATATACAATAAAGGTTTAAGTTTTAAGATTTTTCACTGAGTATGGGGTGAGGGAGCGGCTGCTCCCCATGGGCACAACCCCTGTGGGGAGGGCAATGCCCTCTCCATAGGTCGCACCCTGTGGAAAGGTCGCTATCCTCTCCACAGCGTCCCAGTATATGCAGCTCTAGGCTGCTAGAAATTTATGTATATATATTTTTTTAAATACAACAAAGTTTTGCCTACACAAAAACAACAATACTACACAGTTTAATACTGGCTTCCATTCGATACGGGAAACGATTCATATACAAGCTTTATATATATATATATGCATTCTCGATAGAATACATATTCATATATATAT
>VDFB02012015.1:0-21489 GCA_007258455.2 Sequoia sempervirens
CTCATTTTGCACATTCACTCTTGAAGAATAATTTTTTCTAAGGGTTTTGAGAGAGGACTAGAGAGTCTAGAAATACTCATCTTCACCTAGGAAACCCTCATGAGGGACAACATGGTATAGGAGTGAAAGATCTCCCAAGCCTGCTCGTAGAAAACTGTACTTTAGAGGTTGTGCATTGTGCTTCAATTGATTTACAAGAAGAGGTTCAATATATAGGGTTTGATGAATGTAATGATTAGATGTCCAAATTGATTAATGTATGAAAGTTTTCTGAATGAATTTATACTATTTATAAATGTGGAGAGCTCCTCTAGATTGGGGCGTAGGGTTTGATGAACACCTTTTTTTTGGTGTGGAATCTTTCATATTGTTGATCCATGAGTATGGTGACATCTAATTACTAATTCTATTGGGATAGCATTGGTCTAGGTGTGGAAACTAAGGAGGTTCATGCTTAATATATTGTGTTACTATTGGGCGCTTTCATTATTCCCACATTTGGCTAGTCAAAGTGTTGGTTGTTTGGGAAAGATGAATTGTGGAGGCATATGTATAACATTTTAGGCCTAAGACTTCATAGAGAGGATGCGAGTGTCCCATATAGAATCATTCCCTTTCCTAGCTTGCTATGGGGTTGATCCTATGTGGTGCATGGAGGTTAGTTTGGGACTGTGATCCCTACGTGGGGAGCAGTAAAAAATTTAATGATTGATCAAGAGGAATTGTTTGTAGAATTGCTATGCTATGATATAGCTTCCAGCCTTTGGACATGGTCATTTCATGCATTTTTAGCCATTGGGGCTAAGGCAGGTTGAATGGTTTGATAACAAGCATTTTTGAAGGTTAGTTGACTACTTTAATCAATGTTAGTGGTGAGATTTTAATTCTTTGTAAACACTGCATGTGATAAATTTAAAAATCCATTGTAATTGTTGCATGATTATTGTAAGTAGTAGAAATGATTTGTGAATTTGTATGATAGTTTAAGCTTCCATTATCAACATATTTTTTGTTTATTTTATTGGAAATATTTGAGTTCTTGTGGAAATAAAAACATTGAAGTTGTTGATTAATCACTTATCCATTTCATATTACCTATTGTTGAAATGTTGGTGCTCTACATATTAATTGTTTGAAAAAATGTCCCATGTGTTAAACTAAAACAATCAAAGGGAAAAATCAAAAAAATCCAAACTCAAATTGGGGGGGACACTATGCCTATTTTACACCATAGCATGTCAGATCATTCCAGGCTACATTGTATCGACAACTCCTTAAGAGCTCTAAGAGAAAAAAGTATAATTTTAATGAGCTCTTTCTCAAAAATATTGGCACTTACAACCATTTCATTTGAAGGTATTGGGTCATGTAGGGTCCCTCTACACTAACCTCTCTCAATTTTTCATATCTCTAATCCATTTTCCTGTGGTGACAACTTTTCAGTTGATGGAAAAAGCATCAAATGCATTGAAGAGAAAGTTGCAAGGTGGCATAATTTTTGTTAGATTCATTGAGTGACCAAACTGATAGTTCCAACACATCCAGGTAGGTAGGTTTATGCTAGAAAAGGTCTTGTTTCACACCCCAGCATGCCATAATGTTCTAGGCTACATTGTAATGGTGATTTCTCTTAAGAGACCAAAGTGCAAAAAAGTGGCAAACTATGATGAGCTCTTTCTCAGAAACTATGGCACTTAGAAATGTTTTGTCTAAAGTTACAGGATCTCGAAGGTTCCCTTTACAATAAATTCTCTCTATTTTTCATATCTCCAAGCCATTTAACCATTGTGAAATTTTTTTTGCTACCCCAAAAAAAGTCAGATACATGTAGTGTAAAGTTGCAAGGTAGGATAATTTTTGTTTTGTTCTTCATGGAGCCAAACCATTAGTGCTAACATGTCTAGGTGGGAACATCTACGCTAGGAATGGTCCTATTTTGCAACCCAACCCTTTCGAACATTCCAAACTACACTATGTTGACACTTTCTCTTAACATCCCTAAGTGCAAAAAAATGTCAAACTTTGTATAATGTCTCTCCATTTTGGCCTTACTTGTTCTCCAGGTAAGCAATTATATGTTAAGTCATGTATTTCGTTAGTTATTATATCATTAAAATTATGGAGAACTTAATAGTTTGATGGCCTCGTTAGATTAGATAATTAGATTAAAATTTAAAATTACAAGGCAATTTAAATAAAGTGGGAATTTAAAATATAAAGGATGTGGTTGTTAATAAATAATTAAACTAAATTGCTATATTGATATTATTATTAACTTGATTAAATAATGTTTTCATCACCATTAATAATCTTTAAATGATTTATTGGATAAAAATAATAATAAATATATTCTTGTATTAAAATTAGCAATTGGTTTAAAAGAAGCTCAAGTTTAGTAATAATTATATCTCTTGAGGGGTAAATGACTAATGAAGTAAATAAATTAAATAATAAATATTATTACATAAAAATATTAAAATTAATATTATCATTGATATATATATATCCTAATGTATATTTAATTTATTAATTTTAATGTATTACAATAATGAAGGAAATAGAAGTAAAATGATAATAATAATGACGAAGAGCAATATTAAAAGTTACTTGATTTACCCCTATAGAAATGGTTATAGGTATACTAGAGTAATAATTTTTTTTAGACTTAAGAAGTCATGTTGAAAGATAGTAGTAAAAGTCAAAATGGGGGTTAGTTGGGTAATCACGATGAAACAAACAATATTGTTGAAATAGTCATGCAATTTTTATGGCCAAATGTAAAATTGATATGCCAAGGTACTTTTGTATATAAAATTGTGCCCAAAGTTATAATTATGAGTAAAACAAAACACCTGCAATAGGACAAGTGGGGAGGAGTACCTTGCAATTCTCACCACGTTTCTTTGAGGAATTCTATCAATTAGCCACATGCCTTGTCTTTGCATCCACATTCTGCATGCATTTCTATCTAAGGGGCTGCATCCACAGGGGAGAGGAAGAGGACATTTGGCATTTTTCTATGAGACTACATCTCTTTGAGGCATACTGTTAAACAATTCATGTGCTTATTCTTGCTCCCACATTTCGCATAGGGAGAATGTTGGCAAAGGTTGAGGAGTATGGCTTTACACTGCCAGTTGCATTCACTTAAAAGTTTCAAAGGGAATTTTGCATACATGGCTGCCAAAGCACTTGCAACGACAACATCTCATGGCTGCCAGGGCACTTGCAACTACAACATCTGAGAATGAAGCTCCAATTTTGGGAGAAGGCAGAGGGGATGCGAGGAAACATATGCTAAGGTATTCGCTCCTCCAAACTCTTCCCCTCTGGTATTACCTTTCACTTCTCCAATTTGGCAAATCTACAACTTGAAAATAAGGTTTTGATGGAGGTTTTAGTGCATGTCCATTAAAATGAAAATTACTAGCATTTTAGTAATAGGATTTAGGGTGTCCTCTAGATAGCCAGCATGGGCATGAAGGTCAACCATACACACCTTTTGATCAACTATATATTTAACGCAATAAGGGTTGTTGATGTGTGAATTATGTGCAGCCCTCATCCACTAAACTTGCCGAATTGTGTGCACCTAGAACACGAGAAAAGCTTGCAACATTAAGATGTGTTCCAGAGCGCTTCACTAATTCAAAGATTTGTGAGCTTCCTTGCAAGTCTATTATGTGCACATTCTATGATCATTCATTCCATTCCATGATATGACATCTCTTTGAGGCTTTCTGTCAACAGCTCATGTATCTAGTCTATGCTTGTGCATTATGCATACATGTCTAATAGGTCAATTACAACCATAAAATTTGACATAAATACTCTATTCTTTATGCTTTGATGGATGTCCATACCATGTTCCAAGCTCTCATTCTAGCCCAGGTTGCAAGGACACTGAAAAAGTTGTAGAGTTTGGCATTACACCTACCAATTGTTTGAATGTTTCTGAAGCCTTTTTAACAAACCAGTTTTGTGAATATCATGCTATTTATATCGATTGAAATTTTACTAAATATTTTCAAGAAATCCATTTTGAACACTTTCCTCAATGATGGCATTCTATGAGACCAATTTTTTGTGAGGTGATTTGTCAAATGGGTCATGTGCCTTGTCTAAGCTTTCACATTTTACATACTTGTATTCAAGGGCAGTTGCAAATGAACCTCTGATAAAATTTCCCTTATGCTTTGATGGATATCTATACCCTACCCCTAAACTCCCATTTTATTGTTTTCTAAACCTTGATGTTATTTACTTAGCTGGCGTGAAATATAATTCGTGTATAGCTGGCGTGAAATATAATTCGCGATGTTTATTGTGGTCGTTATGTATTGAAAATATATGTGATCATTATGTAATTTGAATCTCTTTGATCATTTTGTGGTTGTCCTTGTATTCAGCCAGTCGTCATGTTTGGCATTCAACATAGGTTATGAGCATATGTTCGTACTAATTTAATGACATTTATAAATATGTATATATATGGATTAAGTGTATGTTTGTTAAATAGATTTTATATGTTGTTTAACAACAACAGGTATCTTAAGTTAACAACAAGGTATACAATTAAATATGTCTAAATATAACTATATATATATACATATTGTAGACACATAAAAATGACCTAGGCCTGCAAACTCTATTTTAACCACTTTCGTCCTAGCATAATTATGACATTTAATTATGTCCCTGGTCCACATTCCACATTCAACTATTGATTAAATAATTCATAATTATTTAATTAATTCATGTCCTTTTTTATTCTTCATGATTATTAACAAATAAATTATATTTATTTTATTAAATAATGCCATTAATTATCTGTTCTTCCCTAATTAAATAAATCCTTTAATTTATTTACACCTTTCTTCATTTATTTCTTCCAATTAATAAATAAATAAAATTTTATTTATTTATTCGATGTCACTAATTGTCATAATTAAATGAATTGATTAATTTATTTAATTAATTAATCTTATCTTCTAAATTAAATAATTATCTTTAATTATTTAATTGTCAAAAATTAATATTCCTCTCATTTTAAATAAATGAAATTATTTAAAATGTCATCACATTCTTAACTGACAGTCCATCTTGGTAAATAATTTGAAAATTGATTATTTATTATTTCACAAAATCCATATTTTGAATTAATTTAATTCAAATTGGTAACTTTCCTCCAAAAATCAAGTAATCGAGCAGGTTATTGATTTTTCAAATCTGATCTTCAATCCAACTCTTATCTTCTTGATTTTTTGAATCTCACAAATCAGGCAGTCTTTATCTTTTTGATTTTCAAAAATATTTATTTTTCTAATTAATTATCTCATTTATTCTCTATCGCCGATTTGATTCTCTCAGATGAAATCTCGATCACTCACTTAAGGATTTTACCCTAACCCTAATTAGGGATTATCAGATTTAATCTTGTCCTCTGATTTTAGGTCTCTGTCGAAAGTCGATCTCGTCTGTCCATTCAAAATGGAATTTTCTATAAAATGCTATGTTGTTCTCATTTTTAGATTAGACACTGATACACTTAGGCATTTTACAGGCATTGTAGCATTTATTGTGATATTTTGTTAAGTATTGGCATATTTAGGCATAGGCATTTTTAATCACATAGTCATAGGCATTAGACTTTGATAAAATCCTTCAAAGCTTGTGTAGGACTTCGTCAAATATTGTTCGCACGTTCGATTTGAGGGCAACACATCAACCAACAAGTTAGAAGGTGTTACAAAGGTGAATCATGGAGGTCTTGGCGATTAGCCAGTATAATCATTTTTTTAATGTTTACTTCCATTGTATTTTGTAATTTCTTTGGGTTTCTTAGTCTTTGCTAACGTCTAATATACCTAAAAAAAACCCTTAGTTACATTGGTGAACCCGACTTTGTTTCTTTTTATTATTTCCGTACAGTTTTTTGTGTTCTCTGTCATTTTTGCAAGTACAGGTATGAAGCGACGTAGTTGTTTTTTTTAAATTGTGACGCATCTGATGCATCGTGATGCACACGCAGACTCAAACACCACAATCATTTTGACGTGCCGCAATCGAAGTCTGGAACGATGCATATGAACTCCTGAGCCACATTTGCAACATAGTGTGACACATTTTCTCTGTCGTGACGCATTTGCCTAGTAATGTTTTCTATTTATTTGCATTCGAGTCTTTGATGCTTTTTTTTTCTGTTCTTTTTGTTCTGGTCTTCTTCTGCATTCTTCCTAGCATAGGTTTTTGTGGTACTAATTCTAATTTGCAGCGTGTGGCAGTTACTTGTCGTGGGTCCAAGACCGGTGTTTAAAAATTCTAACTCGTGGTCTTGTAGATTTGAATGTCGAAGAATAAACACTAAAACATTGTGCTTATCTTTTTCTTAGATTAGTACACATTTACTTTTAGTGCAATTAAAAAGAACATGTCTTCTAATTTGCATGATTGTGTTTGCAAAATGGTAGGTGAGTATGCTCTCACCTTGTGAAAACTCGGTGATCAAAAAACTAGACCCATTCTATCTGTTATACACCCTTATGACTTAGTAATCGAAGTATCCTCTCCCCTTGCACTTTCGGGCGATCCTGGGTGTAAGAGAAATGGTTACTAACTCTAGAACTTGGGTCTGTTTTGGTGGGAAAAAGTACTCACCCTAGGACGACTCAGACCGGTAGCACCCTGAAACTGAGGGATTTCCAACTGGTATATAAAAGTGAATTCTTGGGGAAAGCCCAAGAATCACGCATGTGGTTCCGATGAGATGGATGTGAAAGGGGACTCTCGCTGCATGGATCATGCCCTACGAACGGAATTCCCATATTAAACACCTTTTTTTAGTGTCCAACCATTCTTTGGTCGTTGCTTGATATAGTGCAGGGTACAGTATCATGCCCAAAGACACTCACTACTAATCCCCTTGAGTAGAGATAACAGTTCTTGAGAAGTCACTACCCAAGAATTCTAATTTAGTGTGCTCAAATGACGTTAATGAGTCGTGGAGGGGAGCCAATGCCACCAAAATTCTATGCTATCCGCTCTCGAGAAGGAAAGGTGTTTATCACCAATCCGGGGTATATCGGTGGGCTATATCAAGTATACAAACCCTTGGCCTATTGGCCTTTTAGGATTGTGCTTGTCTTATGTGTGCTTGTTTACACCCAAAACATTGTGCTTGTCAAGTTTTTGCTGGATTACTTAAACATTATTCACCATATTTACATTCCTACACAAAACATTCACCATTAGATAGATCAAATTGGCCCCCAATATGTCAAGAAACTTGATTTTAACAAATTGTGTTGCATCTGTTGAACTGCATTCAAGTTTTTGAGACACAATTGCTATGTTAAACCGCATTTGGATTTTCAAGCATTGCATTTGTATGCGTCACAATGCATGAACCTCACAGACCCGCATATGCAAAATTGAGTTGCATTTGACAGTCCAAGAGCCACATTCGCTCAAACCAAACCGCATTCAATAAACTATGACACATTCACGGCCTCAAACGACGCATTCTCCTGTCACAAGTGAAACCCTGATACAAAGTCAAATCTGAGTCTAACTTTGTCAATCTTTTTTCAAACATTGTTTCCAAAAGGATTCTATCAGAAACCAACTTTGAAATTGCTCAAAACTTTCGACCATTAGTTTGCATTCTTCACCATAGGTTTCACCCTTCATTTTTTATTTATTTTTAGTTAGTTGCATACATTAGGCATTAGCTTGTCCCTAGGTTTTAATACTTGCATACTTTGGATTAGGAAAATCTCAGCACACTTTGCATCATTGCTTTCGAAACTAGGTTATATTGGACTTAATCATCATTCCCTTTTCAGTCATTGTCCCTTTTGTGAGATTTTCCAACTCAAAAGTCTAGTTAGGAAAATTCACTAGTCATTTTGACCCTATCATTTTCAACAAGTCCTTTATTAACCAAAATAAAAAAAAAAGATTGAGCTTACAAGTGTTCAGGTATCCTTTCACCAAATTGCATTCTAGGTCATACTTTGCATATTATATTCCCAAAAATCCAAAAATATTATTCATCCTAGTCATCATTTTGAACCTAGATCTTTGCATTTAGCATATTAAGTCCTTAGTCCTCATTCGACATTTTGGCTTTAACAACTGCGTCATCTTACGTCGCTCATTTCTTTAGACAACATCATTATCACCTAGTCATCCTTGCATTTAGTTGTCATTTTTAGTTGAGCAATCTCATTTTATGGTGGAGACTAGACTCCAAAGACAGAAACGACAAATGTCAAATTTTGGACAAAACCCCACTTCCAATGTTAACAATCCCACGTACGACCCAAATTGGACATTTGATGACCCATTTGGCAATGCGAACAATCAAACTCTGACATCCTCATCAAATGGTCCCTTCAAACCTTTCTTACGCAAGGATGAATACAGACAAATACTTGAGGAAAACCTAGAGGTAGCGTCACAAGATCCAGAGGCCTCCCAATTCGTGGAACAAATGGTCCTATATGATAAGGATAGATATTTGGCTATACTCTTAAGTCAAGGACCCAAGTTACCCCATGGTTTTGACATTAACACATTGAGATCAACATCTCCTGACCCTAATGTCAACAATGCATATAACATGACAAATAGCGGTCAACCTCCAAACACTATGAGCAATACTTTCTTTAATGCTATAATGACCGTGCATGCTACCTCCAACATCCCAAACACCTCCAATACAATAAACACTACATCCATGGAGGATCACAATCTACCACAATGCCCACAACATCCACAATACTGTCAAAATCGGCTGGAACCACCTTTGGCTCCTCGGCAATGTGGGAAAGTTATTCAAACCCTCTCTTTACGATGACAGTAAATGCCATGGGGTCATCATCAAGTCACAACAGCCCCCCCTTGACAGCTACATCTATTACCATGAGCACACCTTCGGCATATCCGCTCATTGGTATATCACAAAATCCTTTGGGAGGAGGCACAAGACATATCTTTATCCAAGGACAATGGCAAAATGTTAACACGCCAACACAATCAAATGTCATTGCCTCCCAAGGACCAAATACAAACATTCCCCTTGTACAAACCCAACAATTTGTACAAGGTGGCCAAATAACCCAACCCATGGCATCATTAGTACATCACAATGTTCATGGTCACCATATTCCCCAAATAATGACACAAACAGCTAGGGGACACATCCCAACCTACTCATCTCACGTTCATACTCACCAACATACACCCAATCCAATTTTTCAACACCAACAACATGCCAATCTGAACACATCATACATGTCACAACATTCCATACTGCCACAATACACCAATATCCACGCACAACAAATGGGATCACAAATGACCCTATTATAGATGCTTTACAAGTAAAACTAATGGGTCTAGAGAAAACTATCCAAAACATACAAATATCAGGCAAGAAATCAGAAATATCATATGATCTAAACATATACCCCTTCGACATGAGCTTATACATGCCACCATTTCCTTTGGGATATGTGTCACCCAATTTTACAAAATACAGAGGCAAGACAAACCCCATCGAACATGTTCGCGAGTTTGCAACCAATTGTATGGATGTCACCTATGAAAAAACGTACTTGATAAGACTCTTTTCTAAAAGTCTTGCAGGTCCTGCCCTTGAGTGGTTCTCCACTCATAAGGATATCCAAACATGGGATGAGCTTAAGAAAAAATTCATAAAAAATTACGCATACAACATTGACATGGACACCTCTATTACTAGCTTGTGCAATCTCACACAAGAGGATGCTAGTGAGACATTCATCCCATTCTTTCAAAAATGGAGAAGCCTCGCTAGTTGGTGTCACCTTGACATACCCAAAAGAGAAAAGGTGGACATGTTTGTTCAAATGCTTCTGGGTCCCCTAAAATATGCATTGCAACTGCATTGTTGCACAACCTTCACGGACCTAGTCAAAAAAGGGGTCCAGATTGAGAAATCCCTTATCACAAAGGGAGAACTAAGATATGGTTCTAAAAACACAAATTCCAATCCTCCCACCGACAAAAATAAATTTTGGGTCAAAAATAAACATGTTACAAATGACGGTGTTGTTGACACCAAGGTTGCAAACACTGTGGGTCCTGTACTATCCCTAAAAGGGGTTCAACAACAAAACAAACCAACAACGACATTGACACCCCCTACCAACGTCCCCTTAAACAACCAAAGCAGCCAAAATAATCAAGGACAATATCAACAAATGAGACAATTCCCCAGGGGTCGCACATACACTCCCTTGGGTGAGCCCATTGACGTAGTCCTCAAGAAATGCCTCCAGAACGGTGTCATCACACTTCAAGAACCAAAACCATATGACCCAGGGCAGTTCAAACCAGCATGGTGGGATGATAATGCATTTTGCGATTATCATCGAACAAAAGGACATAAAACTTCTTCTTATCGACAACTGAAAAATCTGGTACAAGACCTTATCGAAAGTCGTATCATTGAATTAGGTGGATCACAATTCACCTTCAATTCAGATCATACTATCCATAAGAATCCATTGTAGAACCATGGTTCTAATAATGCTTCCACTTCAGGTCCACAGATGAACAATAATCAAGCTAACTTCGCCCAAGCCAAGTACGACTATTCTGGTGGACCTATTATAAATAATGTCCAAACTAACGACAAATACATCAATACCATTACGGTCAAGAGAGCACCCCAATGCAATGCTACTACTCAAAGTGGTAAGGTCACCATAGCTGGTCCGCCTACCGCTAGGAAACCCAAAATTACCATACCTGGCCCATCTTCTAAATAGTCAAAACCTGTCTCGACCACAAAGTAGTGGCAACCCAAAATTCAGTTCAACCTTATCGACCAGCTAGGAAAGACTCCCGCACAAATCTCTATACTCAAGTTGCTTCGCATATCACCCACACATAAAGTTATACTGGATAAAACCTTACAAGATTTGTCAGTCCCCAAGGACATTGATGTCAATCAGTTTGAGACCATGGTGGGATACCTCACTACACCTCACCATGTCACCTTCTCTGATCAAGACTACTCATCACCAAAAACTAACCACAATGATGCATTGCACATTGAAACGTTCATCCATAAACACATGGTTAGAAGAGTTTTAGTAGATGGCAGAGTAGGATTGAACATATGTTCCCTGAAGTTGGTCAAAGCTCTAGGATTTTCTGATGCATGCGTCGACCCTACAAAGAGTATAGTGATCAAAGCATATGATGAAAAAGAACACTCTTCACGTGGCGTTATTTCTCTCCCTATCAGAGTGGGACCAGTCATTGTGGACACAACCTGCTAGGTCCTAGATTTGGAATTACTGTACAACATCTTGCTCAACCGCCTTGGATTCATGCCTTAAAAGTCATTCCATCCACATAT
Source organism: Sequoia sempervirens (assembly GCA_007258455.2). Lineage (NCBI taxonomy): Eukaryota > Viridiplantae > Streptophyta > Pinopsida > Cupressales > Cupressaceae > Sequoia > Sequoia sempervirens. Next base: position 11,414 of record VDFB02012015.1, read on the forward strand.
CACCAATGCCTAAAGTTTCCATTTGACAGCACAAAAATAACCATATATGGAGACCCCAACCCTTTCCAATATTGTACCAATCTAAGAGGTATTTTTGAAAACTGGGTGCCTATCAATTGTGAGGCTTCTGGCCCCTCGTCTTCTAAATACATTGACCCATCCACACTCGCATCATCCTCCACATCCACTTCGTCCACGTCTTCCGCCACACCACCATCTTCCGCAAACCCTAAGGCTGAACCCACTGTCAAGATCTAGGACCTCGGATGTGGAGAATTCAAACTACACACAATATATAGCATCACAACGATACCCAAGTCTCTGAAGGTCTATGGTCAGCCATGTTTTAGAATGGAATGCAAAGAAATTTTTAAAGTTCCACCAAAAATAGTTTTCATCAAATGGGGAGACATGAGTAATGAGGACCTTACTGATATCACAATATGGCTCTATAAGGATACTATCACACTACCCCCATTGACAGTTTAGAAATATGGCAAGGGATATGACATAATAAAGGCTAAGGGATACAATGGTACTAGTGGCCTAAGCAGAAATAAAACTAGACAAAGATAGCCCATAGAACCTTTCAAAATACCAAAGTATCTTGGATTAGCGTTTAAATCACCCGATAATGATGATCGACATATCATTGGAATTTCGAGTGAGTGAGTACATGCTTCGGAAAGTGTCGAGACCACTAAGGGAACCCTCACCAAAACTGACTCCCAAGAGTGGGAATTTGGCTCAGAACGATCCTTAAGTGACTGTTGCCTCGATGATTTGTTTATCGAAACAGGGGAACTAACCTCTGAACAAAGATTTTGGAAAACATTTAAAATTGATCAGGCACCAAATAGTCAAAGTCCCATTACCACTCCCCATGACATACAAGACCCACCATCTAAATCCCTTTAGTCCAATCCATCTGAAGTACCAGACAACACTGACAACCAGGACTCTAAGTCCTTCACTCCTTATTTTGACAACGAATATGATACGAGTGAAGAGGAATATTGGATAGAGTCTGATGTGGAATTGGAGGATGATAATTTCATCTACAACCTCACTTAATCCATCTGCATGCTTTTTGCATCCTCCCCTCAATTCACCAACACTCCATAATGGCATTCTTTAGTTTCTTATCCTCGCCTATCGATTGGGACCAACAAGGCTCCACCACCATTCCCTAGATACATTCTTGTGAATGATGAGGCAATTGCGTATTTATGGATTACGGAGGGCATACCTAGTGGTGATCACAAGTCGATTCACTATTGGACTTAGATTGCACGACATACCTCTGTTTTAGACCCACCCTCCAGTCGCAAAATTAAAAATAAAAATAAAATAATAAAATGAAAAGTCTTTAGGTGAAAATCGAAAGGCACCTTCTGATGACAAAAAAGTAAAAACAAAGGATGTATCTGTGGGTGAAAACCTCTCTGAGGCACCCAAAGATGGAGGGCTGGACTCCGGGAGTGCAGACCCAAAGATGGAGGGAATTCTGGATCCTCCGGGTGACAACAAGAGAAACTGGCTTGTTTCTAAGAAGACACCATAGAAGACAATTCATAGAAGACAAATATATCAACTCAAGTGCAGATCCCAAAAATGGTCCTTTTGTTGCATCATTGATCAAGAAGAGAGACTGGGACTCTCATAAGTTCTTGCATGTAATGTAAAATCAACTTCGCATGGTCCTATGTTGACGTGCCAGGATTAGACCAAGAATTGGTTTTGCACCATCTACCACTATTGCCTAATGTCAAATCATTCAAATAGAAGTTATGCAAAATGCACCCTCAATTCGCTCTATTGGTCAAGGCTGAGTTGAAGAAACTTCTAGACGTTGGATTCATACGATATATTGATTATGTTGAATGGATATCTAACCTGGTGCCAGTAACAAATCCAAATGGGCTAATCCGCATCTATACAGATTTTAGAGACCCAAATAAGGCATGCCCAAAGGATGACTTTCCTTTCGAATATTGATATCATAGTGGACCTCATAGCAGGATATGAGATGTTGTCCCTCATGGATGGTTTCTTCGGCTATAATCAGGGATTCAGACAGTTCTCAAGACCAACACAAAATGATGAATTTACTTTCTTATGGGTAATATACCGTTGAAATGACATGCTATCTGGTCTCAAAATGCAAAAGGCCTACATATCAAAGGGCTATGACTACAATATTCCATGACATGATGCATAAAATAATGGAGATTAAGTGATGACCTATTACAACTGCAGAACTGTGAAAGATCATCTCGGTTTTAGACAATTTTCAAGAGACTAGAAGAATACAAGTCCGATCAACTCCTAAGAAATGTGTCTTCGTGTCACATCTAAAAACTCTTGGGATACATAGTTTCTCAAAAAGGCATTGAGGTCGATCCAGCAAAAGTCAAAGCCATCATAGACGTGCCTCCACCCAAAGGAATCAGTGAACTCATAACTCTACAAGGTAGGGTACAATCTATTCAGTGCTTCATAGCCCAATCATCGACAAGTGTTCCATTCCAATATCTATTGCGCAAGGGTATCCCCTTTGTGTGGATAGATAAATTTCAAGAAGCCTTTCAGCAAATCAAAGATTACCTATTGTCAACGCCAGTCCTCATGCCTCCCATTCACGAAAAGCCATTGATCCTATACATCTCGGCAACTAATTTAGCACTGGGGGCATCACTAGCACAAAACGACCAAGAAGAAAAAAAAAAGAAAGAGCTATATGTATTACATCAAATGACATTGGTCGCAAGGAACTAAACTACACTAATTGAACGAGCTTGTCTTAGTCAGTATTCTTGCAAAAGACAAAGCTAATACATTATATGTTAAGCCATTAGACACAACTAGTAGCAAAGATCGACACCCTTAAATATTTGTTAAGTCGGGCAGCATTAATAGGACATCTGGAAAAATGGGTCATGATTCTGAGTGAATATGACATTGAATATGTAGAAAGAAAGGCAATAAAAGGACAAGTCATAGTAGACCAGCTAGCAGATGCACCTTTGCAAAGTGATCACCCGTTAGTGGTAGATTTTCCAGATGAGTCGATATTCCATATGAAACCTAAGGCACCTTAGCGACTCTACTTTGATGGATCACACACAAATCATGACTCAGGGGCAAGAATCCTATTCATCACCCCTCATGAGACTCTTCCTCAAGATTTCCTTCCCAATGCACAAACAATGTGGCAGAATAATGCAGGCACCAGGGTTACTTCGGACTAAGAATGGGTACCAAAATGGAAAATCAAAGCACTACATGTCTATGGATTCTCAGCTTGTCATCAACCAGGTTAATGATGACTATGAAAAAAAAGATGAGAAGCTGATGCCCTACAAACAGATGGTTGACAGTTTCCAAATGTACTTTCATATGGTAACTTTTGAACAAGTTTCGAGAGCACAAAACAAAGTGGTGGATGCCATGGCTACAATAGGCTCTCTCCTTGACATATCAAGCAATCTGCCTCAGCTGGAATTCCTAATAGAGCAATTGCTGGTCCCTGCCTATGACATTCCAGAGTCAGAGATGGTCTGCGAACTTGTTGGTCCCGACTCTCCCTAGTACCAAGATATTTATGACTACCTTAAGTCTCAAACCATTCCACCTAACCTGTCCAATAACTAGAGGAAGTCCTTCATCCGAAAATCCGCAAGGTATGCCATAGTCAGTGACACCCTTTACTGCCGTAGCTTTGACGACACCCTCCTTAGATGTGTTGACACCAACGAAGCACGTACAACCTTACGCGAAGTACATGACGGTATATGCGGGTCTCATTCGAGTGGTCCTACATTAGCCAAGAAAGTAACGAGACTTGGGTACTATTGGTCGACCGTTGAAAATGATGCAATAGAATATGTCAGGACTTGTTGCAAATGTCAGATTCACAGTGATTTGATTCAATCTCCAACACAGGAACTTCGCCCGATCACTTCTCTTTGGCCCCTTCGCCAATGGGACTCAATTCCTCGCGGTAAGATCTATCCTACCTCGCCCAGTTGGCCATGTAAATCTGTGCATCAACACCACCGAAGTATTTTACGAAGTGGATTGAAGCTATCCCAATGCATATATATAACCGTAAAACAAATATCCAAAGTCACTTTTTAACTACATCATTTTTCCGCATGGCCTTCCGCAATCCATCATCACTCCATTAACTGACGCTCCATTTAAAACTAAGATGTTCATGTAGGAGTTATGTGAGCTGATTTCACATCCAAATACCATTTTTCATCTCAGATACTCCGCGGTGCTGTCGTCTGCCATACGCCAAATAAAACCATTGTTAAAATCCCTCAAAAAGACTATTATCAATGATTGGCTCGACCGGTATATATTAACCTAACCCCGGCTTCTTTGGCTTACCTCACTAGCATTCGTACACCTACGAGAGCCATTCGTACACCTACGAGAGCCACTCCTTTCACCCTGGTCTTTGGCGTTGAGGCCATCTTGCCCATTGAGGTTTAAATTCCTTCATTATGATTCTCCTTGAAGGGTTTAACTGATGATGAGAAGTATAGACAGTCGCACTTGCACGAGCTAGAGATGCTAGAAGAAAGAAGACAAAATTCCCTGAACCATCTACAAGCGTATCAGAACCGTCTCTGTCACAGTTACAACAAGAAGGTTATGGTCAGGAAGTTTAACATTGGCGACTTAGTCTTCATGCAGAACCCTAAGAACTAGGCTGATAGAGAAAAACTGGGAAAGTTTGAACCAAACTGGTTGGGTCCTTACGTCATTATATCCTCTTTTGGTTCTAGAGCCTATCAGCTGGCAACTCCAGAGGGAGAACAACTGACAGATCCTATCAATAGTTTACATCTCTGAAAGTTCTACACATAGCATCAGGAGATCGAGATAAAAACCATAAAATACAAAAAAAAATGATAAATGATAAAAATACGTTGTCTTGAGTAAGCACGGCAAGCGAGCATCTTGGTATCAAAAAATAAGAAAATGACAAAAATAGTAAACAAAAATGATTGGTCGAGCGGTGAAACCTAAGAAAAATAGGCTTTGGATAAGTACCATGGTGAAGCAACGGCTCAGCGTATCGTAATCAATCATCGGCTACGCCATATAGTGTTACTTTGTTTTCCTTGGCCTAGGATGAAATACATCTCCACATCATTATCATGCCAATCGCCATGACATCATACCCTTCCTCTCATGGTTGTCTTGATTGACATCAAGGCCTCTTTAATGTCCATCTAGTACATAAACACCCCTTTCACGTCCTTTAAATTTGGCAAAGTCTTGGACCTGACTGGGGAAAATTTTTTTATCATGTCACTACAGTGGATGTCACACATGGTTTCAAAAATTGCAAAAAGTCCTTTAAAAATACCAAAAACATCACAAAAAGTCCTAAAAAAAAGACCAAAAACATTACAAAAAGTCCTAAAAAAAGACCAAAAACATCACAAAAAGTCCTAAAAAAGACCAAAAACATTGCTAAAAGTCCTAAAAAAGACAAAAACATTATAAAACTTCATGAAGAAAGACCTTAAAAACTAAAAAAATGTCCTAAAGAAAATCGCAACAAAAAATAAGACTGCTCGAAGAGCACAAACACAGAGTTCTCTTGTCAAAGTTCGTCATGTCAATCAATCATTCTTTGCCATTTGTCTGAACTACGTTGTCTCTGTGCACTTGCTACGTAGGCAAGACTCATACTAGAGTCCCCAAAACATTAGGTCAGTCCTTTTAGGTTTGTCAAAATAAAATCATGATGCAATTTTTTTCATCAATACAAAGTCATTGGTCATGTCGAACTATGAGGTCTCTCAGTGTATGACGTAGGCAAGGCCATCTATCGATGAGCCCCAAAGGCCACACTAGGTTAGTCCATTAGGGTCCATAGCACTACACCGACACACACATAAAAAGTCTTCAAGTCAACACAAATCATTTTTCAGATAGGAAAACTCCTAAAACAAAGTGAAACAATCATTTATTCAGCATGACAATCTCATCAGCACATCAATCATATCGTCATGACAATATCGACATATAGTCAACACAAGTCAAAATCGGTCAAAACAAGTCAAATCATTATAACATGTCAAACTGTCAACTCTTGGTTAGCCTTTAGATGTGTCCTTCTGCAAGATAACCTCTGTCATTCATGCCTTAGGATGTGTCCTTCCTAGGCATCATCACTGGCATTCGACATTTTGAGGGATCCTCTTGACATCTAAGGATCACTCCTCTTGACATCAATATTCTTCAAATGTGTCCTTCTGAAGAACAAACTCTATCATTTATGCCTTAGGATGTGTCCTTCCTAGGCATCGTCATCATTTTCGAGGGACCTCTTTGACTTTTAGGGATCAAATCCTCTCGACGTCAACATTATTCAGGATGCATCCTTCCTGAATTCAGCAATTTTTGACATTTATCATCTAGGCATCAAACCTGACATCTTGACATCATAACAATGGATATCCAGATGCACTTGGAAAACACTTGGCACTTGTCTTTTGGATTTTTATCATGTTATTAGCTTTTCAGCGAGATCCCAATAACAAGATTTAGAGAAGCAGCGATGTATCATGACGATTGACATGCATGACTACTAGTTTCTCAGTGAGGTTTTGATTCTGGGATTTAGAAAAACAATGACGTATCATGATAAGGGCTCTATTTTTGTATTATGGTAATCATGCTGCTAGTTTCTCAAGGATGTTCTGGGAACATGATTTAGAGAAGCAACAAAGTTTCATGAATTGTCCTTTTGATCTTTTTCTGCTTGTAGTTGATTATGACAAAAGACTAGGGCAAACACACCTTTAGTTTGAGTCATAATCATCCTTCTCTGTGACTACTCGTCTTATGTGATGGTACGACCTTGCACACCTTGATCTATGTCATATCATGGTGTTTGTTGGCCATTACAACAGTTTGCCCAATGATGATTAAAGAGCAATAAATATTAAAGTCCTATGGTAAAGTTTTGAAGGATTTGGTCTAGGAATTAACATGCATCTCCTTCAATCTAGTCATCTTTGCTCATCATTTTGGTCATCTTCTCTTGTCCATCTCACGATGATATCTTGTGACATACAAAAACATAAGTGCATGCATGATCATATAAAACATTGCATTAGGTCCATACATACATCATCCATAGCCTTAAATCATATACATATCATTGCATATCACATTCATATTATCATAAACATGACATCCTTTCAACTAAATACAGTAGGCGTATCATCATCATCATCGCCATCATCACAAAATCAACATAACATATAAATAAGCATGGCATCATCATGGCATCATATCATAATAAAGCATCATAGAACATACATAATACCATCATCCATTATAAATCAACATCATGGATAAGGCATCACATCACATATATCATAATGCATAAATCAAATAACATCGCATAACACACATGTAGGCCACATCTTACATTGCATCATCATATAATATCATCTCAAAAATATACAATGTCATAGGATAGAGTCAACAAATATCCCAAAAATGGAGCTCACAGGCTCAATAATATATACATAATGTGTCATAACATAGAAACAAATACGACAAAAATTACCTTAGGGTAGACTCTCATCATCCCCTCATGGCGAAGAGTGTGGCGGCTGGAGCTCTGTGAATGGCACTGAAATGATGGGTGGACCTATGGCAGCCGCTGTCTGTGCAACCAATGGAACTGACACTGATGGCATCATCTCCATGGTAATAGACACCTGGGACATCACTGCTACCTAGCTCTAAGAAGTAGATAGATCTGCCACTAGTGGCTACCTCTGTACTGACCTCTGTACTGAACCAGTAGATCCATGACTATGGCTCGAGTGATGACTCGAGGTATACCTATAAGAGTGGTGGGACCTGTGCCCTAATGTGTGCCCTGATGAGGTAGCCCCTCCTGCACTCATGTGACTCTTGTTGCTGCTCCCACTCCTTGATCGATGGCCACTGCCTGTCCTCGTCTGTGATTGTGCAATGTAGGATTTCATTGCTTAGGAGGCACTTCCTACTCATATAAGGTCCTGTACTATCCCAACCTCATGCTCACCGGCCATCTCACGAGCAATATCCCGGAGGCCCTATACATAGCAACGCAAACTCGGCCTGTGAGCTAAGTCACATGCTTGGATCACTTTGCTGATCCCCTCTGCAGAGCCACCTCTAGCTCACAGTGCTTCAGGACCTATGACACTCTCATCGATCCATTCCTGATTGAATGTTCCATCCGTCTCCATCCATTCATCCATCCTCCATCCCTCCACTCCCTCCTTTATCCTCCCTCCTTCCTCCCTCCTTCCCTCTTTGTCTCTCCACCCTTCCCCCCTCCACCACAATTCCTCCTCCTCTCTCTCTCCCTCCTTGGCCACCTTTGGTATAGTGTCTAGTGCTACCCTCGCCACACGTGGGCGCACCCTTCGGCCTTGTCTCTGACCATCTCTCCTCCATCTACGGCCATCTCCTCCATCATCCCCATCATCTCCATCATCTCCACCCCGGCCTCTGTCTCTGCCCCCATCTCTACCTTCGTCTCGACCTCCATCTCTCCCCCTACCTATGTCCCTTCCTTCATCCCTCCCCCAGCCTCTACCCCTGTCACCGCCTCTACCTCCTTGCCTGGCTCTCAGCACACAAGGTATCACTGACCGTCTGTCCACAGGTGTTGGCCCATCGGGATCTGTCAGTGGCACTGGTCTATGTGCCTGCCACCATAGGTCATAATCTGTTGTGGTCTTGGGATCTACAATCCCACCTCTCCATCCCCACGGCTGGGCTCCTAGCCCATCAATCTGCTACTCTGCAAAAGCTACTAGAATGGCTGGCACCCACACATACTCACGGGAAGATCGAGCGTACTTAGCTATCCCTACAGGTGCACCCTGCTGCTCTTTGAATTGTCTAAGGACACGCTGTAGTAGATACATCTCTATGATCAGCTGGCTCTACACTATCTTTCCAATCAAGTATCGATACTGTCTGCATAGGCTGAGATGGTCCACCTCATCGTCCCACTGCTGGAAATCTCTGTATGGCCTCCAAATAAATGACACCATGGTATCAATCTTGTGATGCTACCAACTCGTCTCTCCCATCCGCGTCTACTATAACGCACCGACATAATAATAGGTGTAGGGCATCCCCTTAGCCAGATGTGGTCTCTGAATGGGTGGTCGAAATATAGCTATGTGCTCCCATGCCCAAATCATCATCAGTGTGGTCCCACAAGAGATACTCTATGCCCTCTAGTAAACAACCTCATGCAGCTGGTGGTAGAATGTGCCAAATAAACATGGGCCCCAGGCATAAACTGTCCGGTCCCACCTCATCCCAATGAGGACGTCTCCCCAGCCAATAGGGAACCCATGTCCCCAACAGTCAGGAATCAAAATACCGCTAATAAGTGTCGCTAGGAATGCATCAAACTGAGCATAGTGCTTCGCCATGAACTCCCATCGGATCTCATATCCCTGGATGTCGAGTCCTACACCCTCATCTTGATAATACGCCCTGAAAGTCTGCTCGCCATGGCAAGGGTCGTAAATGATCCACTCTCCTCGGATTGACACTCGTAATATGCGGTAGACATCCTCCAATGTAATGGTTGCCTCTCCCATCGGCAAGTGGAAGGAACATGTCTCAGAATGCCAACGCTCACACAGCGCAGTCAGTAGTCCCCTATTTGCCCGAATAGCGGGCATATAGGTGACATACAACAGACCTAGCCGCATCAGTCATCGTCGCTCCTGTGGAGTCAACTAGTCAGCAAACCAGAATGTTGTCGGTCTGCTCTCTCGCATGTAAATAGGGGCAAGCTGCCTCTACATAAAGTCAAACAACGCGTCAGTACCTTCTAGGCAACTGTTAGTATCATCAAAAGGATTTCAAATGGGAAAAGTATTAAAATCATCCCTAGTCAAAGAAAATTCAAATGCATTGCGTTAACTGCAATTGTGTCGCAGAACATCGAATGTGTCGTTTCGTACTTCAAATGCATCACAACTTGGCAATTATGTCGCTCGATTGCTCAAATGCGT